>JAJEKB010000981.1:185482-248034 GCA_022393335.1 Macrotrachela quadricornifera
AAATGAATACATTAAATAATGTGCACTATCTTCACGAATTAAGTGAAAGAAAAATTCACGGGAAAATTCAAATGTTGGTATACGTTGTCGAAGACGTAATGCTGATGTAACAACTGATGATAATAATGCCTTTGTATAATAAACATTTGCTTCAGAATTTGAACGTAAAAATGATAAAATATATGTTAATGTAAAAAAAATTGTTGCCAAACGTGATAATAATAAAACAGAATCAGTTTTACGTTCAAGTAATATACTTATTAATGAGGGTGATGTTGCTGTTGAACGTGGAGGAGGAGATGTTTGATTTGAATTTCGAGGTGGTGGCGATGATGATGATGATGATGATGATGCAGAAGCAGTATCATTATTTCCACTTGCTGATGATCCTGAATTTGTTGTAACGTCTTCAACAAGAACCATAATTTTTTTTTCGTTTTTTTTTAATAAATATTAATATATTTATTTCGATCTAGAGAAAAAGAGTATGACGAATATATATATATTTTTTTGAGTCAACCATGTTAGAGAACATAAAAACCTTCGATAAAAACTATTTATTTGTAACGCTAGAATCAATGTGAAAAGATTTAGAAAATTTTAACATTTAAAGAATATTTAGTTTTTGAAATTAATTTAATTATTGTTTATTTTTCTTCATTAGTTTTTTTTTTTATTTAATAAATTCAAATTAAATCTTACTAGTAGCGACATATATTTTTTATTGGTTTATTTGAATTAATTAATAATAGGATATTTTGTTATTTTCTATTTTTGACTCAAAAATCAATCAGGTAAATGGATACAAAATCCCATCAATGTTCAATATGTAAAAAGTCTTTTCCAAGACCAAGTAAACTTCAATATCATATTGCTTATCATCATGAGAAAAAGGTATTTTCTACTTCATTAATAAAAATATTTTCCATTTATTCACAAATTATTCTATATAAAATATTCTAACAAAAAAATCTTCTCATATGTCCAAACTACTTTCATTTCATCTTTTGATCATGAATAAATTTCGATGCAATATTAAAAAGAAAACTAAAAAGAATTTATTTCCTTATACTTTTATTTCGGAGATATGGTTGCTTGATCAAGGACATGATATTTCGAAAAAATCAAATGAACAAATTTCAATCAAAACAAATGTTTCTTTATGGAATTACTAGCAGTTCAATAAACATACGTATTTTTGACAAAATATATTTAAATTAAGATTATCTAAAAAAGATAATATTTCACTAAGGAAATATCCATTTTGACTAAAACTTTAGAAATATTCTAACTATGTTTATATTTATTTAAAAATGAAATCTTAAAGCAAAACTTACTAATGGTCAACAAACGAAATGCAATATATATCTTTTTTCGATAATTATTTACTTTAATATTAATGAGAAAATTTTCTCTATTTTTATTTATTATTTCATATGATGTATAATTTTTTTATTTTGAATTATAGTTTTCATTTGAATGTATTCAATGTGGTAAACCATATTCAAATCAAGATCATGTTAATCGACATTATCGTACTGTACATGAACAAGAAAATAAACAAATAGAAAAGTATATTTTAGAAAAAAATTTTATTATATCTGTATAAATATATTTTTATATAGATTTAATTGTATAATTGATAATTGTACAAAAACATTTGTTAATAAACAAAATCTTGATCGACATATTAGATTAAATCATAGAAAAAAACCAGTAAAAGTTAGTTAAAATTTTATTTATTTTTTGTCTCTTAGATATTTTTTATTCTAGTGTTTATACTGTTCGGAATTTGTTGAATCATTAGAATTACATTTAATTGCTAAACATAATTCAATTTCAATTGATAAATTAAAGTAAATAAAAAAAAAAGACTAGAAATTTTTTTTTATTAAATCATTTAAAAATTTTATTTTATATAGATGTCTTGATTGTTCAAAAGAATTTTCATCAATAAAAAGTTTGATCCATCATCGTATTATTCATACAGGTATATTTAATTATTTAGAAGCAAAAAAAACAACAACAATAAGATCTCTATATAATTAAGTTTAGATCATCCATTGGGCTTTGCGCGTTTAAGAACGGTTAGTAAAAGGTTGGGCGACCACCTTTGAAGACCGTCAATGGGTGTATTTTATTATATAAACTATATAAATATTAATTTAATATTTAGATGAACGTCGAGAACTCGATGTTCAATGGATAATGAATCGATTATTAAATGAAATCGAACAAAAACAAAGTAAATAAAGTTAAATTAATAAATTGAAATAAATAAATAAAAAAAAGAATATTTTAGTTTATAAATGTGATAAATGTAATCGAATATTTCGTTCATTATTTCAACTTGATCAACATCGTAATAGTAAAATTCATCAAGAACTATTTATATGTCAATATCCAAATTGTGAAAAAACATTTCTTTATATGAGAAATCTTCGACATCATATAAAGTAAATTTTATTTTATATATTTTATGTATTTTTTTTTTTGAAAATATTCTTTTAGAATTCATCATGAAAATATTTCTCGTTTATTATGTCCAATAAATTCTTGTTCAAAAACATTTACATGTCAAGCATCAATTTGTCGACATTTAAGTAAATGTCATTCATCTAATGATATTATTAAACAAATAAATATTAAACAAAAACAATCGAATATTCAAAGTTTATTAAGTGGTTTTAATAGTCGAAATCTTAATAAAGAAAATCAAATATCAAAACAAATGAAATATTTACTAAAACTTTTATTAACTGAAGATAATCTAGTAAAAATACCAGACGAAAATATGGATATTAAAAAACGTAATAATTCAATGCACCCAGAACTACTTAAAGGTTATAATGACATTGGTCTAGTTGAATTATAATTGTTTTTTGTTTTTGTTTTTTTTGTTTTTTGGTTTGTTTTTCTTTCTTGTTTTCTTTAGTGATTTTAGTGATAAAAATTTGTTATTATTTTTATAGATATATAAATTTTAAAAATCAAAAGAATATTTGTCGTAAAATATTATGGCAGAATCAAAATCAGTATGTATTATATTTTATAGTTATATTAGATACTTGTGAAAAGATTTTATTTTCTAATATAAATAGTTGAATAAAAAAATTTCAATTTATGAAAATAAAGAAGAGTTATCTTTTTTGAATAGTATTTAGTGAGAAAGAAATTTCGGTATATACCTTTAGTTTTCTTCTATGAAAAAAAAGAAAAAAAAAAGGAAATAAGTTAATCTCTTGTTTGATCTAGATTAGACTTATAAAAAAAATATCGCATATGCTTTTGATTATATCTCACGCAAAAAATCAATATCGAAGATTGAGTGAATAATTTCAAATGGACTTATGAGTACATTTTCAAAGAGTTATATAAGATAAGAAATTTCCTTAGTTTTCATGTGTTTCATTAATTAATTGATAGATGTGTCTGTTTTTTTTCTATCTCATATATTTATAAACTAAAAAAAACTAAAGAATCGTGCAAAATATGCACGTTGAATTGCATTCGAACTCCGCTTTTCTTCAGATAATATTATCCAATATGGATTCATTACCAGAATTACCACCGGATAGTAAACCACTTGAACATCAAGTTGCTGGACATTTTTATGGTCGATCAAAAACAAAATTTGGTTTATTACAACGATGTTCAACAGGTGATGTTCTCAAACCATTACTTAATCCACCACGTGGCCCACGCGAATATAAATTTTATACTGATATGTTTTCTGATAAAATCTCCAATGAACTTCTTGCACTTCGACCATTTCTTCCTACATTATTAGGTACATATGAATATGATGGTATGACGTATTTAATATTAGAAAATGTCGTTAAATCATATGAATATCCATGTGTTATTGATATAAAACTTGGTCGAATAACTTATGATTGTGAAGCAACACCAGAAAAAATTGAACGACAAATTGGAAAATTTCTTCCAGCATCTGAAATTGGTTTTCAATTACTTGGTTGGAAAACTTATCGACAAACAGACAATACATATATTTATCATGATAAACGATGTGCTCGATCATTGTCTAAAGATGAACTTCTTTATGGTATGGCGCATTTTTTTGGTGCACCAGAATTTGATCATCGTCCATTTGCACGAGCTGTACTTGATCGTCTTGTTGTTCTTGAACAGATTATGTTAAAACAATATGAATTTGTTTTTATTGCATCATCTCTTTTGATTGTTTATGATGGTAGACATAGAGAAAATCCAAATGATATTAAAGTTGATGTTCGTCTTGTTGATTTTGCTCATGTTTTTCCATCATCATCTAATACTGAACCAGATGAAAATTTTCTTTTTGGTATTCGCCATTGTATAGAATATTTAAAACTAATGCTTGATGAAAATTTTCACTATGTATCTATTGATAAATTAAATCATAATAATAATTCATTAACATCAACTTGCTATAAAGAACATTGTTAAAATAATCTCTTGTTGTTATGCTTTCTCATTTATATAAATATATACACGTATTTATGTGAACAGTAAAGATTTTATATCAAAAGAAAAAAAAATATATATAAAGAAAAATATAAAAAAAAATGATTCAATATTAAATTATTATTGTAGACACACAAAGTCGAATATCCAGTTGATTATGAGTTGGAAGAACATAATAAAAAGCCACATGCTGCATGTGATTTACTTCGATATGATTTAAAAATGTGTTTACTAGCTAGTGATTGTTGTAAAGTAATAAATCCTACATATATTATTTAATTAAATATAAAGATTTTCTATTGATTTATAGCTTGGTTATACACCAAAAGAATGTATTTCAAATGAAAAATTACGTGAGTTTGTACCTGATGAATGTCGACGATTAGCTTATACATTTTTTGAATGTAAACGATCAATGGTAAGATAATAATTTCGACTAGTATCGAATGTTTTTTTTCTTCTTTTTTCAAATTATTTAGATTGATATGCGTGCTCGATTTCGTGGTCGTAAGGGTGAAATATATTAATTCGAACTTCAAATATTTTGTTTATTCATTTTTTTACATAAAAAATAGATACTTAAAAAAACATCTGTTTTCTTTTCATATGCTATTATTGGTTAACATTTATACACTTTCAGATCAAATTTTTAGTTATGTTTGCTCAACGTTTTACAAATATAGTAACTCGTAGATGTATATCAACGGTTGCTGATCTATATAAAGGACTTATTAATGGTGATCGAGGTTCATTAGCGAAAAGTATTACATTAGTAGAATCAATTCATGTAGAGAAACAACATAAAGCTAGAAAATTACTTGGGCAAGTATTACAAGAACTAAAACAACGACAAGAAAAACAACCAAATATACCAATTAGTTTTAGAATAGGTTAGATTATAAAAAGAAAATTTTAATTATATATAATATCTGTTTTATAGGATTATCCGGTAGCCCTGGGGCTGGTAAATGGTAAAAGTTTATTTATTTTTTATTTTCAAAAAAATAAAAAGTGTGGAATTTCTAAATTGAATTGAATAATTTAAACATACTAAAATATTAAAAAGATAATATTATTAAAAATTCATTTTTTTTTCATATATTATTTGTCTAGGGAAATCAACTTTCATTAATGTTTTTGGTCGATTTTTAATTAGTCAAGGACATAAAGTAGCTGTGTTGACAGTTGACCCATCATCATCTACTACTGGAGGTTTATGAAATAAAAACTTTTCAATCATTAATGATTTCTTCTTTTTATTTTTGATAATTAGGTTCTATTCTTGGTGATAAAACAAGAATGCTTGAATTATCACGTGAACCAAATGCTTATATTCGTACATCACCATCAGCTGGTACATTAGGTGGTGTAACTCGGACAACAAATGATGCCATCGTTCTTTGTGAAGCTGCTGGTTATAATATTATTTTAGTAGAAACTGTAGGTATGTCAAAAACTGAAATAATGATAAATATTTAAGTTTTTTGTATTGCATATAAAATATTTTTTTTCTAATATAGGTGTTGGCCAATCTGAATTTGCTGTTGTAGATATGGTTGATATGTTCTGTGTTTTACTTCCACCTGGTTCCGGTGATGAACTACAAGGTAGAAATAAACAAGAAAAATAATAATTTCTATTACTTTATTATTTTGATATAGGTATGAAAAAGGGTATAATGGAATTAGTTGATTTAATCTTAATAACAAAAGCTGATGGTGAGTTAGTTCCAGAAGTTCGTCGTTTACAAACAGAATGGTCAAGTGCTCTTAGATTGATGCGTCGTCGATCTTCTAATTGGAAACCAAAAGTAAATATTTCTTTTTCTATATAATTATTAACTTTAATTCATTATGAAGGTCCTATCAATTTCGGCACGTACAAATAATGGGATAGAAAAAGCTTGGTCACAAATGTCTTCGTTTAAAACTGCAATGGTTGATTCAGATGAATTTAAAAGTAAACGTTCTCAACAACTTCGAAAATGGATGTGGAATAATGTCAAAGATCGAATGCTTGATCAATTTTTAGCTGATAATGAGATACAAGCAGCACTTCAAAGTTATGAAGAACGTGTTGTTCAAGGACTTATAACGCCATTTGTAGCTGCTGATGCTATTTTGGCTCTCTTTTCCAAGACAAAAATAGACAAAAACATATAAATATAATGTTATACAATATAATGATTTCTATTTATCTTTTACGAAAAAAAAGGAGAGATTAATTTTAATAGATTATGATAATAGTATATCTTCATTTCAATTCTAATAGAAAGTAAAAAGGTTTTTTTACTAATCTTATTTTTATTAATGATTCTACAACTTTCAAATATAGTATAAAGAAGTAAATAAAAGATTTTGCTCAATATACATATAATTCCTAATGAAAGAAATGATCTTGATTATTTATTTACTTATTTATGCAAATAAGTTGACGACAAGATAACAGTTTATTATACAATTATAATATAAGATAAGGTAAAAATGTTACTCTAACATAAGTTCTGACAAATAATAAAGATATGTATACAAGGTTTTGAATGTTATATACCATTTATGACAACTATGAAATAAATGATAACTTTTTTAGTCAATATTTAATATTAGCTATATAAATAGGTATTATTTTAATTTTAAAATTGACTTAAATTTATAATCTATAAACGCACTTCGAACCATTACAATAAGGCTAGATTATTGTAGCATAACAAGTTAAAGAATCTAATTGATTCAATTCTGAAAGTGTAATATCTGTCTCCATTTACAAATGGTCTTGAAAACAATCGTTGATTTGTACAAATTTCTCAAAAGTATTGTTTTTAAATAATTGTAAATATTTTAATCATCATCTCCCGAAAGATGATGAACTGTTTCTCAATGTCTTATCCATTCGCTGTTCATCTTATAAAGATACAAAATAGTTTCATGGGCGTCCAAATTTCTCTAGCATTTGTGAACGAAATTGCTTCAAAATCAGTGATTCTAGTCGAACTACCAATAATTACAGTATGTTTTGTAGTGATAATCATTTATTTTTATGTACAGTCATGCATAAAATCAAATACATAGACAACATTTGTACATTTTTTTGAAATATAGACATCAGATGAATCCTTTAACAGATTATTCTCTATACCTTGTTCATTTTCTTCAGCAACAATGATTTCTAATGATAGTATTATTATTTAGTAATGGCCACTTTTTACATAATTGTTAACTGCATCAGAAACGTACAAATCTTCATCAGTCTTGTCAATATTAAGTTGTCATGATTAGCTGTTTATAGAGCAAACCTCTAGTTCAAACTGTATTTTTACAAATCTTAGTCATGTATATTCTGTAATCATATCAATATAAACCATGAAATAGTTCTGCTAAAAACAAAGATTCAATAATAAAATTGCGCGATAAATGCTTTTGAGAACAATGAATTACTGGTTATCTGACAAAAAAATTTTATATTACATACATATTGAAAAAGAAAAAAAACTTGTTGATCTTCACTATCGATTTATGTTTTGGATAAGATGATTGTAATAATTTGATGTTTATATTCTTTTCTTTATCCCTGTTAAATACAGATCTACCACCTTCTTTAAAAAAAACCTCTTCTATATAAAGTCTTTCAATCACCTCATCCTCACACTCAGACGTTGCCTTTGCAATATCCTCTGTTTCTATAGTTTCTCTAATCTATCTATGGAGAAATACTTTTCAAAAATTTATAATAATTAGTTTAACGATGAATGCTATTTAAAGACGTTAATATAAAAATGTCCTGATGAATTCTTTCAAACGACAAATATCATTAAGTATAATTTTCAAATTATTGACGTAGTACATCATGACATTCTTTTAAGATGGTTTTTTTTATACTTTTCATTTTAAAACTAATTCAATTCAAAATACTTTTTCACCAATAAACGATACTTAATAAAATTTGAATAGTTTGTACAATTGGTGAAACAATGTACATATTAATGAATATCGAGTACTTTCGGACTTTGACCTTACATCTTCACACATTCACCCTTATTTTATTGGGTCAAAACCGAAAAGTACTGAATATAAGAATATTTTTCAATATTTTCTGATGTCCGTAAATTTTTATCCATTGTTTATTATTTCATTTTATAACATTATTAACCAAAATAAATACTGTTAAAAGAATTTCTTTTTTTTTTTTGATTTTTACGTCATTTCATATTTTCATGAACACAACAAAGAACAAGAATAGCATCAAACAACTTGAGAAACAAAAGAATCAACAGTAGAAAAAACGAGAACATCCGAAAAAAAACAGAACACAATAAATCTCTCAACAGCAAGGGCAACTGAAAGACATATACGCATTTTTTTCTAAAAAAAAACTATTATATAAATGTTACCTAAAAAGAAAAACGATGGTTATTTCCAGTGCAACAACAAATAATTTGAGTGATCATACACAAGTAAGAGAAATATATCATCGAAATTTTATAAATGTTTCATAATTTTCTGACTAATATATATATTAGACAGTTTTGATTCGTATGATTTCTAGGATGTCTGAACTAAACAATATTAATGATAATCAAGAATCATTAAGACCTAGAATAACTTCTGCACGTCAACCACGTATTCGTGTTATTGAAAATTTTCTTATCATTTGGTTAAATATAGAAAATAATAAATTTGATGAAAAATCAATAAATCAACTTCGATCAATAGTTAATTCTGTTAAAATAATTTCCGATACTGAACAATGTATTGAATATCTTTCACAAATTCAAGATGAAAAAATCTTTATGATTATTTCAAATTCATTTGATCATGAATTCATATGTCATATTGAACAAATGTCACAAATTAATTCAATTTATTTATTATCTGATAAAAAAATCGATTATCAACAATATAAAAAAATTCAAGGTATTTATAATAAAATAAATCTTATTTGTAATGTAATAAAACAAGATATTCAAAAATGTCAAAATAATTTAATATCAATTAGTACTGTTACATCAAATTCTATAACTAATTTAAATGAATTAGATCAATCATTTATGTATTCACAATTAATAAAAGAAATTTTACTTGATATGGATTATGATGAAAAATCTAAAAATGAATTAATAGATTTTTGTCGTACACAATATGCAGGTAATCGATATGAATTACAAATAATAAATGAATTTGAACGTGATTATAAACATCCATCACCAATATGGTGGTATACAAGAGATTGTTTTACATATTCAATGCTTAATAAAGCTTTACGTACACAAGATACAGAAATAATTATTAAAATGGGATTTTTTATTCGAGATCTTCATGAACAAATTGAAGAAGTTTATTCTGAAATGGATAAACCAGAATTATTAATTGTTTATCGTGGTCAAGGTATGTTAAATAATGAATTTGAAAAATTATTAAAAAATAAAGGTGGACTTTTATCATTTAATAATTTTTTATCTACCAATACTGATCGAAAAATTTCATTAAATTTTGCTAAACAATCATTAAATAATTCGAATTTAACATCTGTTTTATTTAAAATGGAAATAAAACCATCAATTGCATCAAGTCCATTTGCTTCATTAGATAATTTAAGTTATTTTTCTGATGTAAAAAAAGAAATTCTTTTTTCTATGCATACAATTTTTCGAATTAATAATATTAAACAAATTGAAGATAATATATGGCAAACTAATTTAACATTAACAAATGATAATGATGAAGAACTTTTACGACTTACGGAATATACACGAAAAGCTGCACGTGGTGAAACTGGAATGCATCGTATGGCTAAATTAATGCTTGTTATGAATAAAATGGATAAAGCTAAAGAAATATATTTAGCATTACTTGAAACAACACCTGAAGATGATATTAAAGAACTTGCTTATTTACATCATCAACTTGCACATATTTATGAGCAAAAAGATGATTTAATTAATGCACTTTCTCATTATAATGAATCACTTAATATTTATTTAACTTATTTACCAGTAAATGATCCTCAATTATGTCCAACTTATTCAAATATTGGTTTAATTCTTAAAAAACAAGGAAATCTTGATGGTGCATTAGAATGTCTTCAACATGCTCTTGATATTGATCTTATTGCACCAAATCCTGATCAACTTGAAATTGTTATTCGATATAATAATATTGGTGGAGTACTTGATGCACAAGGTAAACGTACAGAAGCCTTAGAAAATTATGAACATGCACTTGAAATTGCTCAGATTTGTCTTCCATCTCGTCATCCATTAATAGGAGCTACTCATAATAATATTGGATTAGTTTATTATTCAATGAATAATTATTCAACAGCATTAACACATTTTACAAAAACACTTGAAATTGAAAAAAAATCACTTCCATCTGATCATCCATCATTAATTATGACACATGCTAATATAGCTGGAGTATTAGAAGATCTCCATCAATATAAAGAAGCTACTGAACATGCAGAACAAGCAGTTAATATTGTACGTAATACATTTGATAGTGATCATCCTCAAGTTATTATGTTACAAGATTATTTGAATCAATTACGAGAAAAACAATAAATACATAGAATGTTTTTTTTTCTGTTTTTCTCTACCAATTTTAAATAAAAGAAAAAATTGTTGGTCACTTTTTATTCAAAGTTTAGCGGAAAGATAAAATTATCTAGCAAAAAGAATGAGAATCAATAAGGTATTATTGTACTAAATTATGTATCTATATAAATAAGACAATATGGAAATTAAGTACATCAATATAATTCTTGAAAATATTCATTAAAAAACGTATTAATAAAATATTGTATAACTATTTTATTCATTATATCAGTAGATCGAATCTAACAGATGATATATAAAGAATGATCTTCTCAATATTTTATTCGTATCTCTCTCAACTTTAGATGCTTTAACTCGACTATTCTTTCAAAAGGTATCTCCAACGAGAATAATTCTTCAAAAGATAACTAGAAAACTTCCACCATAATAGCAACAGTAAACTACAAAAAAAATCCACTTTCAAACAACCTTTTTTTGCACAATAAATTATTCATCTTGTTTTGACAAAATAGTTTTTAGAATATTCTAAAGTAAGTTTCATATATTCGCACATATGCTCTTCGTAACAGAGCTAAAAATAAGATCTTCAGATAAGTTTATGAGAGTTTAGTGATTCATCGTCTTGAAAAATAAATTGGAATTACAGATAGTTTCCCCTAGTCACATCATTCATTACATAAAGTATCGTTTGGAACGATTTTTTTGCATTTTACATAGTAGAAAAATATTTTCCTTCAATTTAAATATAAAATCTTAATTCGAGTTATGTTATATTTAGCTTAACTTAACTAAAAAATTGATGAATTTCTATAAAAATTCCTAAATACACGATTTAAGAACAAGTAAGCAAGGGCTCTATTCGAATAAATTTAGAGTTTACTAAAAGAAAAGTATTCACTCCACTGATAGAACTTTTCATGAGCTAGAAAAATGATTTGAATGAAAAACTAAATGTTCAAACGATTTTACAGAATATGATTATTCATTTTTTATTATAATCATTAGTAAAATAAGAGAAGAAAATGAATTTTAAATTGAGTCTATTGTTCTTATCTTCATTTACCGATGAGATATAATGCTAGAACATAATGTTTTCTTAACCTTTTCCATTGAAACACGTGATTTTTAAGTTATTATCAAAATTGAAACTATCGATTTACAATTTTTTTACATCATATGTATTTCCCGTTCTTTTTCGGATAAATTTCTCTCGTCCGCTAACTATAGTTTCGAATAGTATTGTTATACTATTTTCTTTTTCCGTTCTCTTTTAATTCTAGGGATTTATGATCATGATAATAGACAACTCTGGCTATCTAGACGACGTAACAAATATCCACAAGTAATGTCTACTTACTCTCTTTTTCTCTTCTACTGTCTGCCCAGTCAGGATATCAGCAACAAAATGGACGGGAGAAATCATAATGAATTTTCGAGAAAACGTGTCCATACCTCTCTCTTTTTCTTGTCTCACTATTTATTTAGCTCTTTTTTCCAACGACGTTATTATTAGTCGATCTTTCTCTTTTCCTTTTAACTTTTAACCTATTTGTGTGTGTGTGTGAGTGTAAAGTAACAACTACAATGATCTCAAAAGAAAATGTAAGTCTAGCATCTTTTATTTCTTATTATTTTTTTGAGTAATAAATTAATTAAATAATTTCTTTTTTTTAAGGCTTTTACAATAGGAGGAAATTATCCATTAATTGATCGTTCATTTAATACGTCTATTGCATTAGGTACTTTACTTGATGATA
Source organism: Macrotrachela quadricornifera (assembly GCA_022393335.1). Lineage (NCBI taxonomy): Eukaryota > Metazoa > Rotifera > Eurotatoria > Philodinida > Philodinidae > Macrotrachela > Macrotrachela quadricornifera. The sequence goes on from JAJEKB010000981.1 coordinate 198,257, forward strand.
CTTTACCAAATAATAATGATTATGAACAACATCATCAACAACGATCAATGATAATGATGAATGGAGCACCAACTATGCCACAATGGTCAATGCCACAAATAAATTTTGCATCAGCACCTCTTGTTGGGTAAAAACAAAAATGAAAAGAAAAAATTATTATTTTATTGTCTTTTGTTTTTCTTTTTAGTATGTGTTCAGATGAAAAATTACTTCAATTTTTAATGAGTAAAGATCTTACAGCACGTTATGCTGGTGATGATGATCAATATGAAGATGATCATTATTTACAAGAAAGACATCAAAATATTCCTCCAACATCTTTAATAGAACAAATGGTATGATAATTTTCATTCGTTTTTTTTTCTATTGTAAAATTTTATGATTTTAATTTAATATACATTTATTAGCAATGTATCACAATTGATAATGATGATAATCGACTAAAATTAGCTGCTGCAAATGAACGTCGTCAAGCTACTCGTAAGAAATTTTAAGGAAAAAAAGATCACTGTTTTTTTTCATGTGAGAGATTTTTATTTATTGTCTAGGACATTTTGGAAAAGTTAGTCAAAATATGTGTTGGTGTGCACCATTACCTGTTAAACCACGTGCTTATTCAATTAATCCTCCTTCACTTTCAAATAAAATTTTTCTCGGTGGTATTCCGCATGATCTTAATGAACGTAAGAATAAAATATATTTACATTTTTTTTTTGTAATTTCATATAATTTAATTATCTTTTAAGGTGAATTAGCAACTCGTCTTAGTCAATTCGGTCCCGTTCGTATCGAATGGCCAGCTGAAAATAATCGAACACGTCGTCGAACTAATCATGGTATATATATATAGTTTTTTAAATTTCATTGAAATTATATTTTTGATTTTTAGGCAAATCTGGATATGCTTATGCTATATTTGATAAAGAATCGTCTGTACATGAATTACTTTTAGCTTGTTGTCAACAACCACAGCGTAATTCTGATGGTCGTTGTGAATATTATCTTAATCTTAATAGTCAACGATCAGCATCAAAACGTAAAAGTGTAAGTTACTATTTTTCTTCAAAAAAAAAAAAAAATTTTAATCGAATTATAATATTTCTACTGTTTTAGATTCAACTTATACCATGGTTTGTAAGTATTATAATAATTTTAATTTAAATTCCAAAGATAAAATAATATTTTTTTTAGACGGAAGATGCACAATGGATGTCATCTAATCGACATGATGCAGCAATGTGTGAACTACTCAAAGATGATCCATATAAGACTACAGTTTTTGTTGGAGCTTTGCACGGTATGATTTATTAAATAGGAAAGATTATTGATTTTTTTCGCCTAATCATTTTTAGGTATGATGACTGCATATGCACTTGCTCGAATTTTTTCGAAACTATTTGGTGAAGTTGATTTTGCAGCTATTGATACTGATCGTAATAAATATCCTATTGGTAAACTAATAATTAATATATTCTATTAGATGTAAATTTCTTTTTTGTATTGTTGTATAGGTTCTGGTCGAGTAATTTTTACTAGTATTCATAGTTATTTCAGTGCTATGACGGTTAGTTTTTTTGTTTAAAAAAGAAAACATAATGATGAATATCTAAATTTTTGTAATAGGCTAATTATGTATTTATTGATTGTGAACGATTTTCTAAAGTGGTATGTATTTTAGTTTTTTTCTCGAAAGGAAATATTGAAAGTGTAGAATTTCCATAGGATATTAGATTTTTGACTACTAGATAAAAATTGAAGATGAAAAACAATAGAATTTTTAGTTTTATATTTCTTTTAATATTATTTTAAGTAGTATTTATCTATTAAAATCATGAATATTAGATTCAGAGTAGTATCAAGGAAACATATAATTTTGAAATTAATTTATGATCTAATAGATTCAACTTGATCCTTATTTGGTTGATGCTCAAACATGTAGTGGTGCAAATGGTCAATCATGCACACAATTAGGAAAATATTTTTGTCGTTCACTTGCTTGTTGGAAATATTTTTGTGATAAATGTTGGACTAAAGCACATACTGGTATCAATAGTCAGCAACCATTAACTGAAGCGCTTGCTCATAAACCTCTCATGCGTAATGCTAGTGTTTCCTGATTGTTTAATTTTTTTTTCGTGTTTTCTTTTTTGTTATTGGAAAGAAAAAGTTATGCATTTCTGTTTGTTGTTTTTTTCTCTTTGTGTTTGAGATGCATTTCATGTTCGTCTATATCTCTGTTGAATGGTTCAATTGTTTGTGTTCGTTTTCTTTCTTTCTTTCCTTTTCTTGTTCCACTGTACCGGTGATCCACTCTAATGAAGCTGGACTACGTCGTGTGTTGTGTGATCAATTTTCTTTTTTTTTCGCTATATGTATGTTTTTCTATTATTATCCTTTTTTTTTTTGTTATTTGTTACTGATGGTTTTTTTCGTGCATCTTTATGATATTGTACTTTGAGAAAAAAAGAGACAGAACGATTAAATATATAAAAAAAAATACACGCACACACATAGAACTCTTTGTACGTCAATAGTTTAATATATAGCTTTCAGTAAATGTTGTCTTGTGATATCGTTGTCAAAGATTACTTTCATAACTGCTTAGTACAGAAGTAGATAGAAGGGGAGAGGAAGGGTGGTTGCTTATACAGAACAGAAAAGAAAAATGTAATAAATAATGGAGTAGGAAAGAAACAAAGAAAGGAGAGAAAAAAAACGTGTTCCGGTCTATTATTGAATGCAAAAAGAGGCCATAACGAGGGTCATATGTAAGAACGAAAGATATTTGGAGGATAGATATGCACAACCACCCATTGTACTAACAGTATAATAATTTTAACAAAAAGTATTTAAAAGAATATTATTTAATATGATTTTGGCCATTGCTTTACTAGTCAATAACCTTGGACTGTTTTTTTTTGAAATTATTGGTTATCATGTTTGTCATAGTGGTATGTATTTTTTTTCCTTTTAATAGAAACGACAAGGAAAAATTATCTTTTTTTCTATTACTTGTAACAGTTGTAATGCTGCTTGATGGTTACTACCATCTGTGCCAAGCTATTCTATGTACAGTACGAATTGTTTCACGTCGAGTATGTTAGAAAATTCTATTTAAGAAAGATTTATTATTTATTTATATATATTTATAGATTCAATTTACGTATACATCTCGGCATACATATGGATTAGCTCGAGGTAATATTTATTAAATAATTTATTATGTTATAGATGTGTATATATATATTTTCATTTTTTCTATTTAATAAGTTGGTGTTGTGGGTGAATTAGTTGCTTTTATCAGTTTTCTTTCATTATCTGTTTCGGTTTTTCTTGAAAGTGTAAAACATATAATTGATGTTACTTTTATAATACCAAAACGAGAAAGTAATAGTTCGACATTATTTACTGCTCATGGCCATGGTAAATTTTGTTTAAAAATACTTAAATAAAAAAATTACAATTTATATTTAGAACATATACATAGCCTTATTGATCACCCAAATTTTATTCTTGGTGTTGGTGTTTATGCAACTATTTCTAATTGTTTATTAGGTGTTATAATACTTTGTATGTAAAATTGTTTTTATGAAAATAAAAATAAATATAAATATTTATATAGATACGGTTATAAAACATTCAATTAAAATTAAGAAGCATATAGAACAGCGACGACATAGTCTTAAACAACCATTACAAAAAAAATTATTTTCTAATTCATGTATGTAGCACAATCATTTTTTTGTTTTGTTATTTGAATTTATTACAAATTTCATTAATATCAAAAACAAAATCTAGAAAATAAATTTTATTCAATTTATTTATAATTATTCTAGTGCTCATTTCGGATACATTACCTATGCATCATTCATTCCTTCAAGTGCTTAATATGTTACTTGGTCCTTTAGCTATATTAGCTTGTGGTGTTTTATTGATAATGTTATCAGAAAAACATCATGTTCGAGTTATGTACAGTCGTCTAGTTGATCCAATTATTTGTTGTGTTCTTTTTCTTTCATATCTTTTCATGATTTCTGTACCAAGTATGATAATAAGTCTCATTTTATGGTTAATTCTATTGATAATTTGTATTTTTTTTCCTCTTAGTTCGAGATGTGATACATCTTGTTTTACAAGCTAAACCATATGGTCTTAAATCTGATGAAATTGAAACAACAATTTTAGCATCTGTATATGAATTAGTTTATTTAAAAAAGATATAAAATAAGATTTTTTTTTTTATTGTTTTTCTTTAGGTTCCTGGTGTTTCAAACATTCATGAACTTCATATATGGCGTTTAACACCACAAAAAACATTAGCAACAGTTCATGTTGTTTTTAATACAACAGAAGATATATTAACTAAATATCAAGATATTAATGTAGTATTTGAAACATTTAATATTGATCATGTTACTATTCAACCTGAATTTTCATTGGTAAATTTTAATTATACATATATATATATATATTTGTTTTATTTTTAGCCTTCGGATGAAATTGAAAAACTTGGTTGTCATTATCAGTGTTCAATGGATAATACTGAATGTAGTCCATTACGATGTTGTGAGACTCCACCAACTCAAATAATTAAAAAAAAGACTACAGAATCACGAAAACTACAATTTCATCGTCGTAGTAGCGTTGATTTGCCTTCACTAAGTACAGACAGTGGAGATGAAAATGAAACAGAACGGGAAATCGATTTAATTAAAAATGCAAATACTAATGTTTCTTCCTCACCGTCGGCGACATCTTTAGCTATTGTTACTGTTAATAACAAGAAGTAAAAATTTTCTATCTTTTTTATTTGACCCAGTTTTTTTTTCTTTTTTTTTTGTGATATAATAGTTTGAGACTTTACTTAAACCCATGTAACTATTATGATAAATAATGGATATAATTATATGAATTTTAATGCGGTAAAAATTTATTTAATAGGTTGTATTATCATATAATTATATTCATTATTTTGAAAAAAAAAATGACTACATGGTACTATACTCATATGTAATTGACAAAAAACTTGCTATATTTGAGAAAAAATATATGTATCTGATTTTGGTGGACTTGTTTTTTGTTTTGTGCTTTAATCAAAAAAAAGATACTATTTAAATATTTTTTCATTTGATACTTTGAAAATAATATCGTAATGAAATGTTAACATTGGCAAAAACTTTCTTGCATGAAACAACTGTCACTTATATGAAGTCTACTATTCATTGGATGAATGACGCTATATGATAATTAAAACTGAATCAAATAAATTTTTATCTTTCTTTAGTTTAATTAACTGAATGAAAAAATAAATGTATGAGAAATGTAGAATAAGATTTAAGTAAAGAGATGTATATGCATATTTGACAATAAAATATTTGAATGATAAATGTTTACTTATGGATTTTTTTACTGAAATTTTTCTATCAGAATGTTCATATGAATAATAATTTCTACTTCTTCATAATATTTATGTTGAACAAACAAATCTTTTTTCTAGTTTTAGCTTTTCAATTAAAAGATTTCTTTAAGATTAAATATTATTATATACGTATAAATGGAAAGAATAAACTATAATCTACGGTATATACGACAAATCTTTCCATTGACTGATCTAATTCTATATGTATATTAAAGGAAATGACATGTCTCCAATCTTTTTCTATATAATCAACATCAAGTACTTTTATCATAATGCATTTCAATTAAATTATCTCTTATGCAAAGAACATGATGTTAAAGTTGTATTTTTTGTGTCCATGAGCAAAATTCTATTAACGATAGATTTAGAATTGATGCATTTAATGATTGAATTAAATTCATTTAAAAATTCTCAGTAACATCATTTTCATCTGTTGAATTATAATAAGTTATAGAATTTATAAAAGAATTACGGAAAAATCTGCAAGATATTCGATATGTTGTTTATAGAAAAAATTTTTCATGTTTTCTAGCAACAGAAAAAAAAAAGATTTTTTAGAACTATTTCTTTTATTTTAAGAAGCTTACAATAATGATTTTTTGCATTTGAAAATATAGATTTAAGTTTATTCAGGTATGAGAAGATTGTTTCTCTTTAAATATTGATTATCAAATGAGATAAGTGTTTTCGTGATATTAGCTACAAAAAAGTTATGCATAGCTTTGAAAAATTCTTTACTATTCTATACATCATTAAAAAATAGTTTCTAAGAAAATTTTACTCGTGAAAGATCATAAGATAAACCGATAAATAAATCTGCCAGCAGAGTATAGGTGAAGTTTTATTAAAATATATTTTTTTGACAATGATTGAAGTTTCTTTTCTTTTGTATTATTGATTGTTGCTTTCAAATATAATGTTTATTTTCTATAAAAGTTTCATATTTAACTACTGCATAGAGAAAAAAACGCCAACTTTCTTAACAACAGTAAAGTATTTTTACAAATCGATGAGTAATGTTTCTTCTACTTCTATAATGGATAAAATAAAAGAAAAATATTGCTTATCCAGAGATCATTTATATCTTTTTCAAATGCACTTTCACGTGTTCAATCTAAAAATCAACATTTTGATGTACTTAAAACGAAAAAGAAAATATTGTATTCTTTTGTAAATCTTGCAATATACATATTCTTGCAAAACTCATTAAATTGTTTAACAATATAAAAATCGTCGAGAAACAATAGAATATAAAGTTAGACGAAAGAATGAAGGATTATACGTTATAATTACACTGAGTGACCTCTATAAAATGTTTTTTTAGTGCAAAGATATACATGACCATTTACTTTCGAATAGTTGATTCATCTAAGACGATAATCGAAGAAGAAAAAGAAAAAAGAAAGCAAGACAAGCATCTAGATACATCTATACAAGTCAAGTTATTGTTTACTAGAAGGCGTAGGACAATCTCCCTAAAAAAATGAACAAACTTTTGTTGTTCATTAGTATTTATTTAATGTATCTTTTAGATGAATAGACTGAATCGTATACGATCGTCTTTTCATCGTTCATTTTTTTCATCAAAAAATACTAATACAAGTTCAGATCCAAATCGACTAGAAGAATTTTCAATATTAAATCGTCAATTTTCGCAATATCAACGTTTTGATTTATCAACGAGTAATCAACATCAATTTGCAGCATCTTTAGATACTTTAAATCAAAGTACTAATATATCTTTCGATGCATCAATTACTGATACAAATGGAGATAATATGGAATTCTTACCAAAGAATTCTAAACGTAGATTACGTACAATTCCAGGTGTATTCTGTCCTATTGCTCTATCTATGTTTGCAATATCTATATTTATGCGTATGGGTTTTGTTCTTGCACATGCAGGTGTTTTACAAACATTATTACAATTGAGTCTTTGTTTTATAATACTTTTTTGTACATTATTAAGTGTTTGTTCATTAGCAACAAATGGTGCTATTGAAGGTGGTGGTGTTTATCATATGATATCGCGTGCATTAGGACCAGAATTTGGTGGTGCTATAGGCGTATTATTTTTCTTTGCAAATGTTATTGCTAATGGACAAAGTGTAGCAGCACTTGTTGAAGCATTAGTTGAAAGTTTTGGACCGGGAAGTAAGAAAATAAAAATGAATAAAACAAAAAGAAAATAATTTTTAGGTAAAGAAAATATTTTTCATGGAACACATTGGTGGAGATTATTATATGGAACATTAATTAATATTATTAGTCTTATAACATGTCTACTTGGTTCATCATTATTTTCTATTGCTGCTTTCTTTATATTTATTCTTGTTTGTTTTGTTTATCTTATGGTTGTTGTTTCATTTTTTATTAGTGTACCACATCCTGTTTTAATACCAAAAGTGAATACATATGCTTATAATAATGAAGCATTATTATATAATAAAACAGATTTTCTTTACGGATATTATACTGGTTTTAGTTCAGCAACACTGAAAGAAAATCTTTATTCAAATTATACAATTGATTATACAACTGGTGATACAATGGATTTTATTACTGTTTTTGGTATACTTTTTTCGAGTATAACTGGTTTATTAGCTGGAGCGAATATGTCGGGTATGAATATTGTGGAGTCATTGTAGATAATTAATTTTGATTTAATATTTGAATCATAAATTATAAGATATATTTCTAATTTTATATTTCATTGCGAAAAACTCTTCACCATATGTTCGAAGATATTTCAATGGTTAATCAATTATATTAAAAATCATTTAAAATAAATTTTGAAGGTTTCTCTATTACAATTTATACTTCTTCAAGTAAAAAGAACTACATTCTCTATTCATTCCATCAAGTAGATTACATGTTTGAATAATTAATCCATTGCATCTATTCCGAAAGTGGAATAATTGAAAGTACTAAAAATACATGTATATATAGTTAATATATCTGTCATAATTTGATAAAATAAACTAATGATGACTAATACTAATATATCAACATTCATCTTTTACATTGTAGGTGAATTAAAACAGCCAAGTCGAAGTATTCCAACTGGTTCTATATCCGCTATTTTCTTTGTTTTTTTTATTTTTGTTACTGAAACATTATTCGTAGCTGGAACAACTGATAGGTTTGTTGAAAATTTTCTAAATTCTTCTATAAATAATCTTTTCTTTTCATTTAGATATACTTTATTAAATAATTATTTATTTTTACAAGATATTAATATTTGGCGACCATTTGTTATTATTGGAACAATATCTGCAGTATTTTCTGCATGTTTATCTGGATTGATTGGTGCATCGAGAACATTAGAAGCCTTATCTGGTGATGAAATATTTGGTATGCAATTAAGTTTTATTATCTTCAATTATTTCAAATAAATATATTCAAATAACCAATAAAATTTTTATATTTATTTAGGATTATTATTACGTTGGATTCGAACTGGTACAACTCGTCGTGGTAATCCAATGGCAGCTGTAGTTTTTACTTTTATTCTTGTTGAAGTATGTTATATCAAAAAGAAAACGATTTCTTATTCTTTTTTTTTGTTTTAAATATAATTTTAGTTAACTTTATTAATTGGTTCAATGAATAAAATTGCTCGAATAGTAACAATATTTTTTCTTTTCGCATATTTTGCTGTTAATTTATCATGTTTGGCACTTGATTTAGCATCAGCACCAAATTTTCGACCAACATTTAAATATTTTTCTTGGCATACAGCATTAATTGGTGCTATTGGTTCGATTATAATGTGTTTTATTGTATCACCTGCATTTGCTTCAATTGCAATTGGAATTTTAACTGGTCTTATTGCAATGTTACACTTAAGAGATTTTCCACGAGCTTCATGGGGTTCAATATCTCAAGCATTAATATTTCATCAAGTACGAAAATATCTTCTTTTACTTGATCCACGTAAAGAACATGTTAAATTTTGGCGTCCACAAATGTTATTACTTATTTCTAATCCACGTTCATCAATACATCTAATTGATTTTGTTAATGATATGAAAAAAGGTGGACTTTTTATATTAGGTCATGTGAAAATAAATCGTTCTAATGATAATATAAATGATATTTGTGTTGATGAATATCCATATTGGGTATCATTAATTGATCATATGAAAATTAAAGCATTTGTTGATATGACATCAGCAGTAACTATTCGTGATGGAGCTGTACAATTAATGAGATTATCAGGTTTAGGTAATTTTTTAAAAAATAATTTTTATTTTTATTAAAAAAAGAACATTTTTTTATAGGTGGTCTTCGTCCAAATACGATTATTCTTGGATTTTATGATAATACTGTTCCAGAAGATCAGTTACGTAGTCGTCCTTTTTATAGACGACATTGGTTTAAATCTAGTCTATCAAAAAATTCATTATCAATTCAACAGCAACAAATTATTCCATCGGATGCTATGGAAAATGCTAGTACAACAACATTAAATTCATTTAATAATTCAGCATCTACAAATAGTAATAATAGACATTCAATATTTCATTTTGCTGGTATATATTTTTCTATTTATTTATTTATTAAATTTCTTTATATTTATTTAGAATTGCGTCAAGAAAATGAAGAAAAAAAACTTGATGTTTATTCTTATGTACAAATAATAAAAGATGCACTTTATCTTAATAAAAGTGTTTGTCTTGCAAGAAATTTTTCTTTTTTACAAAAAGATAATATTGATTCTAAAAAACGAAAAGTTTTCGTTGATATATGGCCGGTATGTTTATTTATTATAATATAATTTAAAAAGAATATTTCATAAATCTTAGAAAAATAAAAACTTTTCTTAGAGAATAAAATTCAATTGAAGAAAGAAGTAATTGTTCTTTAGAGTTACTTTCAAATTGAAGAATTCTTATTCTTATTGAAAATTTATTGAATGAAAACAACATTTGTTTAGGCTAATTTTATTTTTCCGGAAACATCAACACAATTTGATGTAACATGTCTTTATATGCTTCAATTAGCAACAATACTTTCAATGGTAAAACCATGGAAAACACGTGCTATATTACGTGTTTTTCTTTGTATTGATGCTATAAATGATAATGCAATTCGTGTACAACATCATCTCGATGAATTATTAAGACAACTTCGTATTAATGCTCAAACACGAATGATTTCTTGGGAAAATGTAACGTCTCTTTTAAATAATTCTTCAACATTAAATGAAAGTATAGCAACTATTTCTGTTGAACAACAATCAACAAATGCAACAACAGCAACAACAACAAATTCATTTGTTGATGTTAATGATGATTATATTCGTGGATTAAATGAACTTATTCGACAACAATGTGACAATACATCATGTCTTTATTTATATTTACCACGACCACCACAGGATAAAACACTGTTTGAACGTTATATACGTGTTCTTGATATATTATCAAATGATTTACCACCAATTATGTTTGTTCACGGTGTTTCATCCGTAACATGTACACAATTATAATTCTAATAAAATACAAAGCAAAATGTTTTTTTTTAATAATGTCAGAATAGTTCATAATACTTATTTTGTATTTTTCTATTTTGTTTTTCTCCTAACGCTTAAAATCTATAACTGATTTTTTTTTGTATATGAAGATTTTAAATTTTTCCCTGTTTTTTAATTAATAATATTGAATACGTGTGTTTTTTTTACAATTTTAAATTCACCATATATGGTATATAATAATAAATAATCAAATAATACAAAAAAAAATTCTATGTGACTGTCAGATGATGCAGAACATTTGCAGTGGAATATCTATGCTGATAGAAAATAGAATAAAAATAAATAGCTTCATTAATCATCACAATTGAGTCATCATTCACGATGGAACAAAAGATTCGGATCGATTTTGTCATACAAAAGCTCAACGTAGACTTTACTAAAGATATTTTTGAACGCTCTTATAAAACTCATATAGTAGCAAATTGATCACTCTCCAAAAAACTTTCCGAAATTATAGAAGATAAACTCAACGAATCTTATACTGTTTATAAGAATGAGCAACTATCGAACATTCTAGCTGTGGCACCAGACTATTTCAGACCGCGAAGAATAATACATCAAATAATGACTGGATATTTTCCAATGAAGTCGATCGAGATATAATTTGCCCATGAATTTCGAGAAGATGAAATTTATAGCATCAAATTGAGCTTTAACAATTTTGATACTAATGTTAAAGAACATCATAAATCAAGAGAATTCGTTCTTTTTTGGATGGAGTTATTTCTAACTTAAATAGTTTATCGGTAAATATAAATTAAAAACTAATGTATATACAGCATATATAAAGATCAGATTGGATTTAAAACGAGAATCAATAGCAAAAATTATGGAGACATATGTCAATCAAATTCAAGTGTTTTATTTCTAAATCAATTAGTGATGATTAAAATTTAACAGAAATGTTTGATTAATCATAAAGGATAATACGTCTAAAAACTCTACTAACTGAATTGACCATAGTGTTGAACAACAATATGTAAAGAAGCTTATGATGTTTTTATTGAAAGGAATGATGATCATACATTAGAGAAAATAATATATTCATGTCATACCTCTATCCAGTACAATGCTTTATGTAAAATATTGCAATATAGGAAGAAAAGAAAAACTTGTTCAAGGCTTTATATAATACAAATTAACAATATATCTATTGAGTTTACGGATTAAATTTGGATGAATTTTTATAAGAAATTTATCCGTAAAACATAAAAAGAAAATTTTAAGTTTCAGTAAATTTTTTCAAAATCTAAATATAAAAGGAATATAAATTATTTCATGATCAGAAAAAATATATTTATTTTTAGATACTCTCTATCTTTCTGATCATAACAATTGAATATTCAAATTGCTGATTAACAACTACATTTAGTTCAGCTTAAATATTAAAAATCAATATCACTCTATAATAAATTCATTGATAATATTATTCAAAATTCGCTACATATCTCGTGATTTTTTTTTATTTAATATTGGTTCTTCAAATAGAATAATCCTCTTAAAAATTATTAAATTTATTTCTTTTTTTAAAATTTTTATATGAGATTTATAATTACTTAATATTTTCTTAATTCTATTGTAAAAAGAAGAATTTTTTCTAAATAACTTGAAAAAATATCCACAATCTAATCAATATTGAATACATATTCTTCATCAAATGTTTTTCTAATTTACTGATTAAGATCAGTCATCAGTGTCGTCAATGATCAAAACTAAATGTGATGAAGCGCTTTTTTTAGTTAAGATATACAAGCTATTCTTTCACGCCTCGTTATCAAGTGATAATAAGAGTTGACAGCTAATATCTCCGTGGTTTCATCAAATATCAAACACTTCTAAATTTTATAAATATTTATTAGAAAAAAATTCTATTTTTTTTTGTATATGAATCTTTCTAAAAAGTTTTAGTTTTAATTTACATTTCTCATTCATTGAACGTTTTCCAAGGTATTATTTTAAATAATAGTGATTTTAAATTTCAAGACATTGATATTCTTTTATAAGAAAATAATTGTCATGACATAAAAATAAAGTTTAGATTGAATTATATAACTAAAAAAAGAATCTTGTCGATCAAAAACAAATATTCTCATTTGTAAGATTGATCGTCAATTGCATCCAATGTACATTCGAGATTTCTGATCGATTAGGTGATTTCGTTTTGTCGTGCCAAATGTGACTTATGTCTCGATCGCGCAATCACACCCCGCGAGAGTCGCTTGTTTTGCCGATGGCACACATCGTTCATATTTGACAAGTTCCTATACTTCTCTTCGACAATGAACTGCAATATGGCATCAATATGATCAATGTCTCGAAGGAATTAACAATACACATATACAACACTCTTGTTTCGTCCGGCTAGTGTCGCACGCAATGATTGCGATTTAATTTCCGATCAACACTCATGAGATGACACAGTCATCTCTTTTTCTCTGCCTTTTTCATCGTTTTTTTTTTATAAAAATAAAAAATACGAAGTACAAGAATGACGATTATTCTTTTCTTTTTTTTTTTTTTGTCTTAAAAAGAAAACATCGTCAGTCATATAGATTATTTTTACATGTCAAATGTTTTGTATCAGTTCATTTAGTTGAGAGAATAGATTGACTGGTTTGTTTGTTCAAACAATGTGTCTAATTGATCGTCATCTCCAGGTTTTTCTCGCCATTCTGTATACGTATGTATCTGTACTCATATCAAGTATCCATCGCAGCAGAAAGCGTCCGATGTTTGACCTATATCTTGGTCGTCCCATCACATCGGACATCTCGACAATATCAATCAGGGAGACGTTCTGCTGTTTGGCCATCGTCTCTTTCTCATTTCTCTGACCGTCCCTATCTCTATCTATTGTTTTTGCCCTGGCGGATGATGAGCATTTACAGCAATGAAGAAAAAGAAAAGAAAGATGAAGACATCCTCGAGCAAGCGAGAACAGATAGATAGCGACCATCTCTCGTCTTCCTTTTCAAGAACAATTATTTGAAGATGCTATCGAAGGGAAAAGAAGAAGAGCAAGAGAGAAAGAAGGAGAGAATATGAACAATCTGGCGGCGGGCGACCGATGCCCGAGCAACAAAAACAAAACACAAGAGAACCAGAGTGAGAGAGAGAAGACGACTGTCACTGCTAATCACGCGTCGATGATGTACAACAACAACAGAACACCTTTTTCTTTTTTTTCTCTTTTTCTCGTTCACATTTGCAGTAGTTGACCATAGGTCAATCAGAGCAAAGACAAAGAGATAGAACAACATACTACAATAATTATTTCCTAAGCCAGAAGAGACAATACAATGGTTGGGTATATGATAAAGAAAAATAAAACGACGGTAAGAGAAGATAAAATTTTCTTCGTTTTTCTTTTTTTTTTATTTTTCTCTGTTTTTTTCCTCTTCTTTCATTCGTGCATTGAATAGAAAAGAGACAGATGACACTTGTCCCATTGGGTGACAGGATCAACTAATGAGATTTTTGTGCGACAAAATGACATATATAAACATATACATATAAGAAAATACGATGGACAAGGTGATAAATCAAAATACCACCTTGTCATAAGGACGACATTGTCGAAAATGGTTTGTCGACATAATGCTAACGTATATAGATGAAAAGTGACATTGATCGGAAGTTGTTTATGGAAGAACGACGACAACAAGTAAGAGCAGCTTTTCTTCTCTCGTCGCCAGCACCATATAGAGCGAAGCCCATCATGGCAATTTGTCATTTTTGACGTGCTTATCACTAAATTCATTTTTACGTAGAGCAAGCACGTACATGCGCACATAGGCATAGACACAAAAAAAAGAGGAGAACTACAGGGAGAGAAGGCAAAAAATCATGGCCCACAAGGAAAAGAACATAGTTGAGGGTCAGAACAAGCAATTGAGCGCACATACAGCATACAAGTGCGAGAATATGAAGAAGACGAGCACCCAGTATAGCTGTCTGTCTCATTAGAACCCTAGTGTCATCCGTGACCACCCGTTGGTCTCTCTTTCTCTCTCACTGGTAGTTCATTATTTTCTCTCGTGTTGTTGTTCTAATCGCCGACACATGTTTTCGCATGTCGATGCTATAGTCATGAATACACACAGATGAGGTTGTTGTGATCAATCACCATGGACACTTTCTAATTTTACAAACGATGACATTGTTCTCTTATATGTGTGATGGGACAGACACCTGTGTGTGCACACATTTGAAATATTTTCTTTCGTCTGTTTTCGATTAAGAAAAAGAGAAGAGAAAAAAATGAATGACGAATGAGGCACAAATGTAGCTTATCCTTCGACCGATAAGACCTGCTGTGTCTTCTTTTCTTTTTTTTTTGTTATTGCCTTTTACAACAATCAGTTTGCTTGTTTTAAATGACATCATTTGCTTTTTTGTCTCTTGCTAATTCAGAGTTAATGTTTTTGCTCATCAAACGAAAAAATGTATCTGTTCGATCGTGTGTGAGTGTGTGTGTGCGCATCTCAAATTTCTATCAAGAAGAAACCCTGATGTGATGAAAAGCACAATGTGTGTGTTTATGTCATCACCAGAAGCATCAGCAGCCGTACGAAAATTCCACTGATAAGCACGATGTCTGTATGCGCGAAAAAAAAAGAAGAGGACGAAACGAACGATAGAAGACGCGCTAGAGAGAGAAAGAGTCATAAAACAAGAAGAAGAAGAAGAAGAAAAAAAGTGTGAGTGTCGAATATGTACGACCAATCGAAATTGCTCGATGCTGCATTGTCATTCGTCGCCTTAATCGAAATAACACTCAAAAGGGAAGAGAGACAGAGAAAGAGGGAGAGAGAGAAAAAAAATAGAAGAAAAAAGTGTCGTGCGTGCTTGTATGTTTGTGACTGTCACATTGGTTCGTCGCACATACACATTGAAAGAATGAAGGTAGTAATAAAAAAGGCGTAAGACAAAAATTTATTATAAAACAAATTCGAAAGTGATTGTTTTTTTTCCTCTTTAGACTGTATTAAAGTGTAACATTGCTGATTGTCAATGTGAACAGTTTTTTCCAGGTAATAGTTGTAATTTATCAGTACGTTCATGTGACGAATGTAAACATAGTTTTGTTAATCATGGTAAGCTTTTGAGATAAAAAAAAAAGAAAATTAATTAATAAATTCTGATTTATTTTTATTTTTTAAAGTTATCAATTTAAATGAATTAGAAACTGATGAAATTATAAAACATTTAACTGCTGAACATATATATGAATTATGTACACTTTGTTTATATGGTACAACTGTCATATCACCACGTATTAAAATCTTACTTGATCATATATTAGATACATTAACCCAAGCTGAACGAGATAATATATTAAAATCTTTAAAATGGTCTATTGATGATTATGAAAAGTCTTATATAGAACATGTATGTATGATATTAATTATTGAAAAATGAAATTTTTTTTTGTCTTAATCCAGACACGTTGTACCAGAATGAACACCAGCTTTTTTTTTTCTATATTGACCGAAAGAAATCAATCTTTCTTCTCTCTCTTTCTCTTGTGCTTGACTAATGTGAACTCAATTACGAAGAAATGAAATATGATACTTAGTTTTTTTTCTTCTTTGTCTATTGACGAACAATCTCTCGATCGAAAGAATTATTTGTCAATGAACCGGATAATTTCTCCTTCTAAACCTTCATATGTGCCATATTAATATATACATCCTTGAACTTGTGACTATTTAAAGTAGTATCAAAAAAAAACTCATCAAAATGATGGTTCGATTTTTTTTCTGGGATTTGTCTTTTTTGAAATTACACCGTCCTCTATGATATAAACCAGAATGCGATAAGTGTAATCATGAAGGATGCCCGACATCGAATGTCATGCAATCGATTGATCTATGTATTTCACCGTATTTATTATATACTTGTCGATGAGCTGTTCTATTTGACTACCGACACCTTCAATAGAACAATGTAAGTCTGATCACAAATGTGTCAAGTGTCGACTATGTAACTGCTATATTTTTGTTTTCTTTTTATTCTCTTTTTTTTTATATTGACGTTATCATAGTAATGATAATTATTTCTTATAGAATTTCAATAATTCATCGTCAAATTTCAATTTAATAATGCCATCATCCGATGAAGAAGATCAATATTTATTACCCCAATTTCTTCGTTTTGAATCAACCCGTTTACTTGCACAATATTTTCTTCAAGTAGCTCAACAACAACAACGTATATCTCCACATTGTCCATCATCAAATGGTCGTTCACCATCACCATCAGCAACTGAATCTAAACCAACAACTCTTCCATCTATAGTACCTCCTATACTTCCACCAACATTACCATCAACTACAGCAGCAAATGTATTACTTCGACCACCAGGACCATTTCCATTTCCATCACCATGGCCATCAACTGATATTCAAATGATGAATTTTCTTATGGCACAATTATCAAATCCTTTAATGATGAACTATGATTTTCGTCGTATTGGAAATAACCTTTTACCAACAGCAGCTGCAGCAGCTGCTGCTGCTGCCGCAGCGGCTGCAACAAATATTCCTACAATTCCAATTTCATCAATAAAAGAAGAAACAAATGGTAAACATTATGATTTACCTGAAATAAATAATAATGAAATTGAAAGAAAAAATTCTACAAAACGTAAACGTCTTTGTTCACCATTAAATCTTTCAACAACATCACGTTCACCAAGTGAATTACCACCATCAACTGAATCAATTGCACGTATATCTGATAGTTCATTATCATCAACAAGTAGTTTAACAAATAACAATAATAATAATAATAACACAAATACAAATACAAATAATCTATCGACAACAGCAGCAACACGTAAACGTCTTTCATTAAGTGAACAACGTATTTTAATTAGTCCACATGGAAAAAAACGTGTTCAATGTAATGTATGTATGAAAACATTTTGTGACAAAGGTGCACTTAAAATACATTTTTCGGCTGTACATTTACGTGAAATGCATCGTTGTACAACACCTGGTTGTACAATGATGTTTTCATCACGTCGTTCAAGAAATCGTCATTCAGCTAATCCAAATCCAAAATTACATTTACCAAGACCAAATGCAATGTCTCATCGATATCATACAACTGGTCCGGTTATATCAGATGGTAAACATCAATCACAAGTTAATTTATATTTAGATGATGAAGATGATAATATTTCATCAAATATTTCTTCATCAATTGATGATCAACAAGAAGATGATCGAGCAGAAGAAGAACTTGTATCATAAAAAAGAAAATAAAAAACAAACTCTTATTAAATAAAACTATTCTTTCCATTTACATTTCCAAGTTCTCTTTTTTTTCTTTTTTTTTGCTTGTATTGTTGTCTCTCTCTTTCTCTTTTTTTTTCTTCACTTATAAATATATATACATTCAAAAATTTGCAATCTGCACTTTTCTAATTTTTCCCATATCAATGATGATGATAGTTGACAAGAATAAACGATGGATATGTACATCAAGTTTTATTTGTATACATAGAAGAGAGATTAATTGAAGTATGTTTGTCAACGCTTACGGGGTAAGACAACCTGACGTTTGTATTCCCATCGCATTGACCCTTGTCCAATACTAATGACTTGTTTTTTTGTGCCATCTTTTGTGTTATCTACCGATTGTTCATCAAACAAATGAGCAAACATACACGTTGTCTATTCTAATGACAATCAGCTTGACCTTAAAGATTGATTGGTTAGTAGGTATTTCTTTTCTGTTTCGTCACTATATATGAAAGTCGATCTCTGTTGATATCATTGTGCCGTGTGATTTTTAATGAATTGATTGACTCGCGCGTGTGTGCATGTGCGATCGAGTGACGTCGGTCGTTTTATGATTGTGTCTATGAGTTGTACACCTCTTTTTCTCTTTCTCGTTATTAGTTATGGCAAGGATGCGAAACAACTGAATGAAGCATGTGTCGTGATTCGTTTCGAATACTTCACATAAACTATTGATGCCATCAACCTGTTATATAACAATGAAAAAAAAGAAACGCTCAGTATTGTATTATCTATATATTTTAATTGAAAGTTCAAATTCAAATGTTAAGCATTCTTTTTATTATATAAAGTAAAAAATGAATGATTATGTTTAATTATCATAGTATATAGACAAAAAAATTTAGTATACATGTAGTTTGAATAACTAGATTTTTTTGTATTAAAATTATTTTTCAATGAAAAACTTTGATATTGTAATTATTCATGAATATAAATATAAATCTGTAGTTGATTCAGTATTATTTGCATAATTCTCGTTTTTTGACAAATACACTTAGATGATATTTTATATGCACTCGTAAATTCATTTTATTAGTAAGACTTTTTGATGGTACGTAATGTAATGATTAAAAAGAAATATTTATGAGGATTATAAATCAAGAATCTCTATAATTAAACCAGTAGAAACATCTTATTTTTTAAGAAAATTCTATAGTTGGATGAAAATAGTCATCGTTTGTCTTTGCAATTATTTTTTCAATTAAAATATCCAATAGAAAAAATTTCATGTAAACTTTTTGTGCGTTTATCAATATTTTTAATCTTAATAATGTAACAGATGATTTATATCTTAAAAAAATATAAAGTTTAGTATATACATCGCCTTTTTATCAACTTTTAGAAATAGTTAAAATTTGTGAAGAAAAACTTTGTATAATTTTTAAATTATCTTTATATGTTAAAATTCTTTAATGTAATTGTATGTTAAATTTAAAGAAAAAAAAATAAATTAAGAGAGAAAATTTCGGTATAAAAATGATGATTGAAGAATTATTCGCTAAGTGAATTATAGTAATAATATATTTGTAGAAACACAAGAAGAAGAAATTTAGAGAACAAAAGTATCTATAGGATCGTGCAAAAGTTCATCGAAAAAATATATATAAATATTCCTAAGGTTTTATTTTATATAACATGCTTTAAAACGAATGTTGAAAATGTTTGTCATTAATTAAAATATATAAATTCATTATTTTTAGAATCTGTGAAGTATTAATATCAACGTTAAACAAATTCAAGAAAATTTGTTCTTTTCTATGGATGATGATGATGATTTTTATTTAAATAATTAACCAATAAAGATAAATTAGATATTAGCATGAAAGCAATTTGTACAGAGCTATTGAAATTCTTATGAATTTAGAGCACAAAATTGAAAATATAAATTGTTTGACTATTTTTTCTCAAATGTAATAGTATTAATGGAGAAAAATCTTCTGATTATCTTTGAAAGCTTCTTGCATCAGGAGTATAGAAATTATGCAATAATTGTTCTGTACTAAGTTTAAGGAATGAAATTTTTTCAATTTTACTAATGAAGTACGACAATTTATGAACAAGAATTTTTCTGATAGATGAATGCAATAAGATGATCCTATTTTGACCGTTCAATGTCTATCGTATGAACACGTTAAATCTAATATTTTGAAGACTTTAATCAAAAATCTGATTAAATTAAAAACGAAAATGTTTTGAAAAATTAAATTCATTTGTGAAGAAAATGTATAATCATTTTCAGCATTTGTTGTACAACAAATTATATAAAAATTTTAAAAAACATAGAAGCATATATTAGGATAAGAAATTAAATTTGAATAATCGTTCCTTCTCAAACGAAATTGAACCGTCTCTAATAAAATATCTCTCTACACGCTTGCTAACGTATTTGAGAGAACAGATATAAAAGAATGCATAGTATACTAGCTTTCATATTCATCTATTTTACATCTGTTATAGTTGACCGTAAATTTTTCAAATTAGCTAGTTCATATGGCAATATATTAAATGTAAATGTTATTTAAATAATAGTATATAACAGCTAATGTTTTCCAATAAACAAACAATAAAATGATTATTCTTAAGATATTTTATAATTGAAAAGTTAATTTGTGATTCTTACATTAACTTAAGATCAAGATTGTCATATACATCCCAGAAAAATTTGTGACCTCAAGGTATATATTGTGTATTTTATCGGGATTTTTTAGTTTCTTCTCTCATAAACTAATCTTTTAATTGAAGTGAAGTATGTTTTTCAATAGTACATGCACTATTGTTTGTGGGAACATTCATAGTGAAGCATATTACGAAGGAATTATTCATAAATATTAACATCCTTTTTATTCATTTTGTTTTGTCTAAGTTTTTTCTACTTCATACGCTTATTTTCACGCTCAAAATCGAAACAAAATGCGAGAAGTTTTACAGATTTTTTTATTTCTTCTGTTATATCTGATTAATACATGTATCTTACAAGTTAAACTATGAACTTATTTTGATGTTAAAATTTTGGTTTGAATAAGAAAATGCACATTAAAATGAGTCTTTTCCTACGTATATTGTGATCATCATTTAATTGACAGGCAACATTGAAGAATCATATATCGCTCACATAATAGAGTTGCCTTTTTAAGTTTTGATTTATTTGTAAAATTTAGTTTTATGAATAATTTTAAAATAAAACAAAGCATTTTTTTTATATAAATACAAGAATTATGTATTTATATTCTTTTAATTTGAACAAATATTCTGTATTTAAAATGTGCTTAAATACAATCATATATGTTATTTGACAATAAGGAAAAATTTATATTTTAAGTACAGATTCATCAATTAATATCAACTTTATTAGGAGAATAATGTTTATTTTTATTAATATCATACGATTGAGAACGTTTGACAAATCGACTTAAAATTGAATTGAATCCATAAGGATCATATTGTTCTCTTCGTTGAATATTCGATTTGATAATAATTGTTGATGGATCATAGTCAAAAGAAGATAAAGATGTATGTGGAAAAGCATCGGTAAATATTGTTACCAAAAGAGCGATGAGAAGAAAAATATATACTAAAATTAAAATATTAAATTATATAAATACAAATATTAATATTATCAAACCTGATCGCATTTCTAATATGTTAGTTCGTTAATAATTGACTTGTATAATGTAATCTATCGTTATTTTGTTCTTTGATTCTTATAAAGTTTTTTGTATTATATTATTAATTCATTTATATGATGCGTAGGAAGAAACAATTTTCTATGAGTGACACTCAATATATTTCTCTCAAAGAACTAGTTAATATAAAAAAAAAAGAAACAATTTTATGAAGTAGTTTTACTTATTCTTGATTTATTAAAAGGAAATATCCTCTTATTCTATTTGACTAACCTACAGTCATGTATTTTAATTATATTATAAACTTCTTTCTGCTATATTTAGTTTGTAATCAACTTTTAAAATCACGACAACGTACAACTTATCATATCATTTTTAATTAGGTAACAGAATTTTTTCTACATGTCTAATGTTTCAGACAAGTATCTTCTAGCTTTTGCTAAGGTCATTAAGATGACAAAGCCAAATTTTACACAGAATAAATGTATATTTAGTGCATGGAAAAATTTAATATAAATTCTCTGCAAGTTGTTGTTATAATTAAAATAAACTGATGAACATTTAGAAAAGTAGTTTATGATAATGAAATAAAACGTTTCTCAGAAAAGGTTTAAAAAACCAAAGATTATGAAATTACATTATAGATAATCCCTTGCCGGGTTTATACTGAATTACAGCGAAACATATTTATGTCAGCCATGCACATATACATGAATTAATATTGATAAATTATTTTTTAAAAGAACCAATCTATTTGACATGCAAAAATTTATCGATAATGATTAAATTTTTTTTAATGAAATGAATGAGAAGTAGAGAGATTTTTTTCTGGAAAAATATTTATGAAGATTACAGCTTTGGGAGAGATTTTTTTAATACACTTTGTATCTTTTTTTTTTGAAAGATTTGTAATTTAATTCATGTATTTTATATAAAACTCAAAAATTTACTATGTTACGTATGATCGAGTATATTTTAAATGTATGACAGGTAAAAGAGTATAAGAATGCAACAAATATCATTTTTATTAATTTTTAATTCTCATCATCAGGAAATGACGAAAGAATAGATAAATATGGAACACATAAAACATAAATTAAACATCAAAAGACAACATAAGTACATGTTAAAAAGAAAGATATATAATAATTTTAGTTGAAAATTAAAAAAATTGTTTTTGTTGCCGCCTCCGTTTAATCTTTCTGGACCACGCAATTCATTTTTCTGTCTCAGCTCATTCAATATATATAAATTTTTTTTTGTTGGAAACAGCATGTCAAGATGCAGCGCAGCACAGAGTCCCTTTTTTAAATTAAGTATGTTTTTGATTATATATACAAATAATTATATGAATAGACGAACATTTTTAGGATATTTTTGAGTCATTGAATTTGTAAGCCATTTTCTCTAGTTAAAAAGTAAGAATTTTAAAAAAAGGACTCTGTATTGCTCTGCATCCTGAAATTCTTTTGCAAACAAAAAATAATTTAATACATTGAATGAGTCTCGACAGAGAAATTTGATTTGCCAAATAAGCTATTTTGTGACCTTTGTTTGGTGAATATCTTGATCAAATCTCATGATATAGGGCTGGAAATTTTGTCATAGCTTCTCCACTATATTCTCAACACATTCTGAAAATTTCATGCGATTTCGACTTTCCTGAGCTGAAACTAAATTTTTGAAGGAAAGGGAGCCTTAAGGCCTCTAGCATTAGAAACTAGAGATATTTCTATTATTCATTTTCTCATAAGTATATAAAAGATTACTTCTGTAACTTTTTATATACAAATTATTAACGCTCAGAGTTTCGTAAGCATCAAGAGATAGCGATTGTCCTCTTTGATACTTCTGATAACTGTACAAATAAAGTTTAGAATAGATTTATGACTAAAAACGAAGATCAAGGAAGATACAGTAGTTTTAAAACGACAGAGTTAGGATGAAATTCATGGATTCACTGAACTGAATAAAGTCATAATAAATTCTTTCTCAATATTATTCAGAAGTATATGTGATGACGCAAATTTTATAGTTAATATATAATCAACTATCTCTCAATAAACTTGAACTTTGCGAGTTTCGATAGTTTAGTCAAATATAATTATGTATAGTCAATAAAACTTATAAAGCAGTTGAATCCTTGTAAGACCACTGTTGGTTAATGAATGGAACTATGTAAAAAACTTAGCATCAGTCAATATTTGTTGAGAAGCTGTAGAATAATATTGACTGTATTTTATGATGAAAAGTTAAAGAAATATTCACAGAAAATCTTAATTTTTAAAGAGTAGTAATTTCATCATATGTAGCTAAGACAAATACATGATTTGCATTTTCGATCACTGCCGAATGTAAATAAAAAACTTTTATATAATGCTTAATTTCGATATAACATATCTCGAAGATAAAATTGTATTCGGATCAACACAATTGGATTGAAATGCCCAAACAAAATAAGCAAAGAAGCCATTCAAAAAACAATATCTCGTCCACGATCTAAAATGAAGATAAAGTTAATTTCTGAGGGACGTGTGAATGAAGCTTGTCAATTTTGTAAAACTGTAGTACAATCGCATCATAAAATGTCAAATATAAATTTTAGAAAAAAACTGATAAATATTCTTTTTCTCTTCGAACATTTACGAATCATTTGTATCATATATAAATATATACAAAATAGTGAAAAAGTAGAAAGATTCAATAAATTATGCATGGAGGACCATATAATACCGATTACAATCGAAACACTAGTGTTTTTCAAGTGATGGTTCTTCAGAAACCTTCTAAAGATTCTCCAAAGAATCCTGAAGTATGTCCATTCAATTAAGAAGCTAATAAAAAGAATGAAGTAGAAAATGTTGAACATTTCAAAAAAAAGATCTGTTTTTTAGAGAAAAAAAATTTTACTCGAAGTTTGATTTTCCTGTACTTTAGTTTTCGTTGAAAAATTAATAAAAATGTTCTTTTTCTTGAAGTTTTATACTCTTCTATTTTCCACTGTACCATCCTCTAATCACATATTTCAAATATGTTTGTGTCAGCGACTGAATCAGATAAAAAAAAACTTCATTTGATTTTAACACGATTATAATCATTTATATGCTTGTAATATTGATGATTGATAGATTGATATTCTTCATAAATTATATTTTATATTAAGCTTTAGTTAAGAACTTGTGAGTAATAATAGGCATACATATATTTGTTTCATCATAAGCCAATTGTTTTGCTAAGAGATTATTCTTAAGAAAATGAGGGTAAAACATTTATATAAAATACTAACGAACGAAATATTTATAAAGTCGAATGTTTTAACAATCAGAAACATTTCAATGCTATAAGAGACGAATATACAAAGTAAATAGTTTTTATTCAAAGGTTATTTAATCACAAAAAACGAATCAATTAGATAAATATTTTTTCATTAAATGCCATGTCTATTTTACCAATAACTCAATATAACCAGAAGACGATAATCATTAAATTCATGCTTTATACAAACATTAAAAATCTAAATATATAATAAACATTCATTAGGATCACATGAACATTTTGAAAAAACTGCTAAAGAAAAAATTCATATTTCATTTTCTTGTATTATGATATAGTGCCATCTATCGCTTTTATGGATATATTGTCCATTCATCTTCTCCAATAAAACATTGATCTTCAATTAGTACATTGAAAAGTAGATTTTCGTAATATAGTAGTACGTAATATAGTACATATCAAAAACTTTATAATGGCATCAAAACGACCTGAACATCAGGGTCCACCGGATATCGTATGTTGATATTTATTAATGCTTTAACAATATCCATTTTTGTCAATAATTTTTTTTTTAGTTTTATAACGAAGACGAAGCTCGAAAATATTCTCAAAAGTAGATTTTCAAAATAAATCTAAATAAAAATTTATTTTCTATTTAGTACACATATTATTGATGTACAAACCAAATTATCTGAACGTGCTATTGAATTACTTAATTTACCTGATGAAGAATCATGTTTAGTACTCGATATTGGGTAAGAAAAAAGAAATTATTTGAATATTATTTATTAAATTTTTCTTTAGATGTGGTTCTGGTTTGAGTGGAGAAGTATTAACAGACTTAGGTCATCAATGGATTGGACTTGATATATCAAGTGCAATGTTAGGTTTGTTTTTGAATTAAATTTAATATTTATATTTCTGTTTAATTTTAGATGTTGCACAAGAACGAGAAATTGAAGGTGATCTTGTATTAGGTGATATTGGCTATGGAATGCCATTTCGTGCTGGTTCATTTGATGGTGCTATTAGGTAATTTAATAGAAATATTAAATTAAAATAAATTATTTTGAAAAATTCTTTTCAGTATTTCAGCATTACAATGGTTATGTCAAGCTGATAAAAGTTATCATAATCCAGTGAAACGTCTTTATAAATTTTTTTCAACACTTTATAGCTGTTTGGTAATATATAATAAGACAAAAAAAAATCTTTAAAATTTTATTTATAATTTATTTAGGCTCGTGGTGCAAGAGCTGTACTTCAATTTTATCCTGAAACACCAAATCAAGTAAAATTTAGTTTAATTTTATAATTTATTTTTATTTTTCTCAGGTTGATATGATTACACAACAAGCAATGAAAGCTGGTTTTACTGGCGGTCTTGTTGTAGATTATCCAAATAGTACACGAGCAAAAAAGTATATCATTATAAATAAATAATTAGTTTTATTTTAAATTTTATATATAGAATGTTTTTATGTTTGTTTGCTGGTGGTCAAATTCAACAATTACCTAAAGGTTTAACAGGTGAAGAGGGCAGTGAAGATGTTCCAACTCAAGCACGTTTTGATAAAGAACGGTATAAAAACTAAAATTAACAATAAATATATATATATATATATAACAATCTATTTGATTTCATAGACAACGTTATAGAGATCTTCGTGGTAAATCATTAAAAAAGAGTCGAACATGGATTATGGAAAAAAAAGAACGTTGGAGAAACAAAGGAAGGTATGTTATTTGATAATCAATTAAAAAAACAAAAAACGCTATTTTATCTTTGATTTTTTTTATTTTTAGAGATGTTCGACCCGATTCAAAATATACAGCACGAAAACGACCAAAACCTTTTTAAATTTTTTTTTTCGTCATCAATATTATTGTTTTGACAGAAAAAAAGAAGAAAATAATATGAATTATTTTAATTCTATTGAATATAATTACAAGCAAAATTCATATTGAGATTGATTAGAAAATGAATCATTGATATATTAAGATATTTTACTGAATGAAAAACAACAAATTGTTGTCAACAAAATGAAATATAATCGTATTTAAGATGTAGATAACACTAAAACAACAAAAAGCAATGTATTATGAAGAAAAAACATAAAAGAAAAATTAAATTTATAGGAATAGTAAGACATTATGTCGTTACATCTTTTTTCATAATGATTATGAATATTTTTATTGTTCGATATAAATGACTGACAATATATTACAGTAATGTTTCAAAAAAGACATTGTATTAGGATGATTCCACTATATAGAAGATTTACTTCAAATCAATTCTCACATTTTCTAATTGTCCAGAGCATCATTAATTTTTAGTGTATGAAAACAAAACATCTGTGATAAACTATTAGTATGAAACGATCATACATTCATCAAATTATAACAAAATATAGCTTAAATAGTTATGATACGGAAGCTAGAGTTAAAATTAGATGAAATATTCATCATCATAATGTGTTCCCAACACAGAATGTGGGTGTATCGTGATATACAAGATTTTCTAGAATAAAATTCATTCTGCACATTTATTTGTAACACTTTTTACAGAACTACCAAGAAAGAATCGATATGCGCATAAAAAATCTATCGTAGATAATCAAATAATAGCATATAGACGTATAGCTTCACAGTTAATAATATTCTTTTCATGCTTAAGTTACCTTCGTTTGATGTTCTGTAAAAAATTTTATATACGGACGTGTTGAGTGAACATCATTCTATGAATTCAATTATGCTTCTACGTATTTAAATTTTTCAATGGAAATACATAGTGATAAATATTTCACTTAGTTTTAGCCTTGGTTTCTATATCATCGTTACTTAGAGTTATAATCTGTTATAATCTTGCGAATGTGAGATCTTTTCATAATAATAGTTTACAGTGAATTGCCTGTTATCATATACTGAAAACCAACCATGCTTTTTACACGATTAGAAATGTAAGAATCGATTTGAAGTAAGTCATGTATAAAACATCACATATACAGTAAAATCATCTGTTATAAAATGTTTTTCATATTGTTTAGTCAAATACAATAAAAAGTTGGTAGTTGATCTATATTAAACTTATCTATTCAAGTTACCAGTTTTTATGAAAGTTATATATATATCCAGAACTTTAAATTAATTAGGATAAAAATAAGTGTCATTACATCACACTTATACTGCATTATTTCAAAACATGAGAAATAAAATTTGAGACAGGGATATATTTTCATACGAGAAATTATTTATTTTTTTGGTAGTAGTCGAAATGAGTTGTGATTTCAATCATTGTTTGAATAACAAATTAAACTTTGATTTATAAAAAAATACAAAAAAAAAATTTTTTATAGGGTTGTAACTTAATGTTTTTTAGTATAAAAGCGATGTCAAGCGTGAAATTATCTGCTTTGAATACTAAATGCATCTTTTTAGCATGACCTAAGCTAAAATGATAGATGACATGTTTTTTTGTATTAATATTCCTATTTAATTATCTTTATAAAATTATACATCGATGCTTTTTATTTTTTATAAATAAACATAGACAAAGGAGTGAATAGCTGTTGTGAGTATTCATTTTTATTTATTGAAGATTTTATCTACAAAAAGTAAGTAAGCAGCTTTTTGTATGTATGATTTTTTATGTTAATTAGAAATATGATTAAGTTATATAATAGAAGGCTTTTTACATCACATTTTAGTACATTTTTTCTATAAACAAGATTTGATTTTCATTTAATAATAATTAATTATTGTTGTGCGTTTAATTTGAATAATAAAATAGAATATTATGATATTTCATATAATTTTTTTTTGTTTGTAAAATATTTGACAATTGATAAATAAAATACAAAGAAAATATTTTGTTTTGCGTCAATCATGCAACAGATTGATTACAGTTAAATCAGAAAGCTTTGTATAATCAGTCTTATGTCAGATTAAAAATCTCCTATATTAATACTCAGATATCTATAATCATAAATTCAACGTCAAAATAAAAATATCATAGAGTCTACATAGATTTTCATTTTTTATATAATTCTCTTTGTTATCTATAATATTTTGAATTATATTTGATATTTATAATATATATATATATACACTATTTATTAGTAGTTTCGAGGAAAGCTAGGAATATTACATGATTTTATTTTTCTAAGATTTATTAGAGAGTCAGTTTTGAATAGTAATATTATAAGAAAAATGTGTAGGTTGCTTTGTATATGTTCCGATAGTAAATCAAATTATATATTATAAAATAAATATTACGATTGAGTCTCTTTGTCTTTTCTTTAATTTGATATGTCGATAAGGAAGAATCTGACAATTTATATCAAAACTATATCAGTCACGTGTATTATGTCTTTTTTTATTTCCTATTTAAAATATTTCTATTTTCTATTGTTTATATAATTGAACATTCCTAAAATATAATTATATTCTACTCTATCAACGACAAAATAAATAATCAATTTTTATATTCAAATAGTATCTAGTAAAGGAATTCTACAAGACAGATCATTTCAATTATTGAAATATTCTTTATCCTGTCATTGCATGTAGTCGACGTGCCTGTCGATCTTCTTAGACAGGCTTATATAAATGATTTGATCATATTTTGTATGAGCGAGAGAAATTGTGTATGTGTCATTCAGTAATTTCATAACAAGTTCATAGAACATAGGAAAAATAGATAGATATAGAATGATAGAAAAAAAAACTCATATAAAGAATTATATATGTTTTTAGATCATTGATATAAACGCTGGGCAAATATAAGCACATAAAAAACAAAGGTTAGAATATAATTTTATTTATAAATAAAATTTATTTTTTTTTCTTATTAAAAGAATTTTATTACTCATTATGTATCATCAGCTGTGTTATCATACGACTTTAATTCTTGTTCTTTTAAGTATTTACTGTAATGCATCACCTATTCGATCTGTTGAACAAAATCAGCAACCAGCATTTTTATCAAATACAATTAATGAACAATCGAATATGATGGATCCAAGTATTTCTAATACCAATGATGAAATGCCATCAAATAAAGTATTAAATGAATTCTATCATTTAAGAGTATTATGTGCACTTTATGGTGGTTGTAATGATAATAATAATCAAGAATATGGTGGTTTTGACGATACAAAACATAAACGTTTATCGGCCAGTTTATTTCATGGTATTCCAAAATTTGGTAAACGTGCATTTTCAGCTGCATTTGCTGGTTTACCCAAATTTGGTTAAACCTAATGACCTTTACTTTTTTTTTTGCTTTAAATATGAAAAAGAGAAGAATAACAATTATATAGAGTTTAACATTTTAGTTACATGAATTTATCTTTTGAACAAGAATATGTTCGTCATCACAGCTGATATGTAATATTTTTTCTTCAATAGAACTAAATGAATTTATACAATTTAATCTATCTTGAAATTTCATATAAGATATATGTCTTAAGAAATATGATTTTGTAATACTAACTCATATTTATGCTAATCAAGAATGTAGATATTTATCTGATTTATTGTTTCTTTTTCCCTTATATAGCAAAGTTATCTTTTTCATATATAAAATTTCTTGGATAAAAGAATTCAATTAATATCATTGCAGATTTACTTTATATGTTACATTCTTATATAAAATCAAAAGTAATATTAAATCATTGAACAAAATCTCTTCGTATATATATATATATATTAATAAAAAAACTACATATAAAGATTATTAA
Organism: Macrotrachela quadricornifera; assembly: GCA_022393335.1. NCBI lineage: Eukaryota > Metazoa > Rotifera > Eurotatoria > Philodinida > Philodinidae > Macrotrachela > Macrotrachela quadricornifera. Next base: position 229,162 of record JAJEKB010000981.1, read on the forward strand.
AAAAAAGAAAACATGTCACATATGTTATTAGCAGAAATCATGTTTTCCACTGTAACAGATTCATTACTTACGAGATATGAATAATTCTATTCAAAATAAAAGCAAATTAATATCAGAACATAGTTAAGATTAATATATTAATATTTATCATCACAATCTTATTAATAAAATTTCTTTCACACATTGAATTTTGATCAAAGAAAAAATATCAAGTTGTTTTATGTTGTAGAAAATAAGAATGAGTTTTTAATTTTAATTATCTTTTTTATATCTTAAATATTTCAAATTTATGAATAACAGGACTTGTTTTTACTCATTTAACATTTCAATTTAACATACACATCAATCATTAAACAATGATTTTGCATGTATTTTGTTGTTATACAAAAAATAGAAGACGAAGAAGCCAAGAAAAAGAAGAAAACAAGCAAAAACTGTACATAATAAGAAAAAAAAAGAAAAGAAAAACGAAAACACATATCTGACATGAGACTCGTAAACAAAAAAGAAGAAGAAAGAAACACATTTATATATTATTAAATATTGTTTCATACACCAAAATTTGTTTGTCCAATCCATGAATTATCATTGGTAGGAAATAAAGATTGACTTTCATGTTTTACTTTAGTAAAAAGTGCTGAATGACCTTGATAATAATGTGATTGTTGTTGATGTTGTTGTTGTTGTTGTTGATGATGAGGATGATGATGATGATGATGATAATCAAATTGTGATGTTAATTGTTTAATAGGTGGTGATGGTGCATAATAATTATTATAAAAATGATGGTGAGGATTTGATGTTTCGTATGAAAATAATAAATTATCAGGTGTACAGCCATTTGAATAATTTGTTGAAGGTACTGGCATTGTTTGTGGTGGTGATGATGATAACTCAATATTTGATTGTTGATGATGTTCAGATGAACATGCAGCTGCTTCAGATATTGTTAGAGAAGTTCGTCCTTGAAAATAAAAAATAAAAAGTCGAATAATTTAATAAATAATAAAGAATGAATCATACGGCTGTTTTTGTTAAGAAGTGTAACATCAAGTGTTTTAGGTGATTTATCTTTTTTTGATTTACGTTTACGAGTTTGAATACCATCTTTTTTTAATGTCAGTGGTCTACTAACCTATGAAAAAATAAATGTTAATAATATGAATTTAATAGAAAAATAAATTCTGAAATTACTCCATGTAATTTATAATAAAGACCACAAGCATTACAAACACTTTCTCCACTTGCATTTCGTCTCCATAAAGTTGTATCTGTTGTACCACAATTTGCACATTGATTACCTGAACGATGAAGTGCACCCTAAAATAATTTATTTAAATAATTAATTAAAAAGATATTTAATATACAAACATTCTTTCTAATTGTTCGATCATTTGTATTATTTTCTATTGTATATAAATTTGAATTTGTTGGAATCTTATGTGTACGAGATGAATAAATACCACATTTATTACATAGATTAAAACCACTACCATCTTTACTCCAACGTGTATTTTGTGGTGATGCTGCAGCACCACAATTAACACATTCACGTGGTTCATCAAATGAATAACAATAAGCTAAAATATATCAAAATAAATTTCTGAAAAATTTTTAAAAGAATAAAAAAAAAAGAATTTAACTTACGATTGTATGTATTTGCTGGATCATTTAATTTATTTGTTGCTGCTTGTGCAAGTAAAAGTGAATTCATTTTTGTTGAATAACAATTCATATAAAGATCATCAGCATAACGTGATACAGCCATTGCTGCAACTGAATATGGTTCAGGAGAAAATAAATCAGCATTAGCCAATGGATGTGATCCATTGCCTGTACTAACTGGTAATGCTATGGATGATGAAGATGTCGATGGTATTGGCCAGACTGGTGATGAATGGTTGCTTTCAATTGTCGATCCATCTTGATTATTATTATTATTCGTAGTATTATTATTATTATTATTATTAGTTGTTGTCGTATTTAGTGAAAACGTTGAAGATGAACCATCTTCTGTATGACTCCCATAAATTTGAGGATGCATAATAAAATCTAAAAAAAAATTTTATTTTTATTCATTCATTTATTCATTCATTCATACATTCATTCCACTTTCAACATATCACTATTGTATCGTATGAATAGCCTTGAGGGTTCAAAATATGATTGCAACAGACTGGTATTACTACTGGTGACTGATAAGAAGGGAGGTCATTCAATATGAATTGGCACATGGCCGAATGTCAGTATTCAACTGATAAGACCAATACAAAAAAAAATGGTTAACAACGAACATCGATTAGGCCGTCAAAACATGGACAGAAGACAAAAAAAAAGCCTTCTCCTATGACCTTAGACATCCATTGACATTTATGTTTGATATGGAAAAGAACAAAATCGATTACCTTGATGGATAGAAATGATGAAGTAGTAGTTGTCCGACCGATAGTTTTTTTCTTTTCTTTTCTTTCTTGTATTTTTTTTTATCAAAAAAAAATACGATGATTTGTGTTATCACGATGGTACCAATACTGTCGATATTAGAAGATAAAGATCTGCCTCGACCTCTCAGCAGTATGTCGAGCCGTTATCTTCGAATGACTATCCTAGTGCTAGTGTATATGGTAAGAAATAGAAAAAACTGTACAAGTGTACTATACATAGAAAAAAGAAAGAGAGAAAAAGAAGAAAAAGAAATAGAGAGAGAATATTAATCGATATTTATTAACCAATAGACGATTTATTTTGTTGTCTCGTTTTTCTATTGGTTAAGAGACAAGAAGAAAAAGAAAAACGTTGAGATCTATCATTATGTTCGTCTATACATGCTCTCGAGAAAGATCAAATAGAAATGATGTGCACTTGTGCGTGTGAGAAAAAAAAGCAATAACGGGGGCAATATTGAAGGTGCTAGTGGAAAACGAACAAACTGGAATAGAGAAAATAGATAAGAACAAACGAAGAATCTAGAGTCTGCATATGCATGTGCACACAATCAGTATATGTGTGTTTTGAGACAAGACGGTGATGTGCCTCTCGGGCGCCATGCTCGAGCGAAAACGGACTAAAAAAGTATGTTGATAGGTAGAAGTGAGTAAATTATTTATGTATCTGAAATTCTTCAGGGATACAATAAAATACATTATTTTGTCAACGTTAAAAATCAAGTTTTTTTTTTATGTATAAAAACTATTTAATAATCAACTCAAAAAAAAATGTCATATCCAGATTAGATAATATAAAATTCTTCTAACACAATGATAATGAATAACAACTTTTTTCGATAGGCGGAAAGAGTAAAAGCTCTTGTATTACTATCGATTATCATATACAATTTTGTCACCATCAAGTCTTCAAAGAATCAATTCAGTCATTTTGTTATATTTACAGTGCAATGATTATTCATAATAGAAAGCTTTTTTTGCTTGGGTGTTTCCAAGAATCACATTTCACACACATATAAAGTGTTGATGGTCGGTCACAGCATGAGTTCTCTACATTAGTATCATACCTGTGATGATCACTTTTTTTTTTTTGCTTCTTGGTTCTATAACGATGAGACAGACCAGAGTGACGATCAAAAGATGAACATGGTGACACGGGTAATTATATGTATACACATACGGTTAAGATATGATAGAAAAATTCTTTTGTTGTTCAAATGGATTTTATTCGGCATGTGTTTATTTCGAAAATAAATTGACTTAAACCAAGTCTAATATTCTTATTTTTTCTTTTTTTTTGTATTTCAATCATCAATACATCACCAATCCAGATGTTAAATCGTTTTAAAGAAAAATCTAATGATTTTTCTTCTCTCTCATTCATTTTATTTTCGATATTATGTTATACATAATGCGATAAGCATAAATATGAGCAAGTGTCGAGAGAATGAGAATAATGAACGACAACGATTGATTTTCTATCTGATGCATACGGGAATAGACATAAGGCAAAACCTACGCACATACTTGTTGTGTTTTTTTTGCCTTCATTTTCTTTACCCATCATCATTGCTACATAATTGACAGCATAATGACTTTTCAACAACATGCGGAGGCTAAATGAGAGACATAGAATTCATAAAGTTTATCTATGCATACAGCGAAGAATTTATGTATTAGAAAAAAAAATAATTGATTAAAATATGTTTGTTATTATTTGAAAGTATATAGCACTGATTTTTATCTATAATTCGATGGCTTTTTCTTTTTTTGTTTATTTAAAAAAGATATTGAAAAAAATAAAATATCAACATTTCTATAATTATTTGAAAATGGAAATAATAAGAATTTAAATAAGTTTTCTTATCATACAAATAATTTGCTTAGTAAACAATATATTGAGCAATCAAAGTTGTTGTTATTCTTGCCGTTCTCATCTCTCTTCATATGTATATATATATATGTGAATGTCTAAAGATCATAAGCATTGCTCTTCTAATAAAGCGCTTATACACTTGCCTTTAGAATGTATATAGACAAACGACGGGAAAAAGAGAAAAAAAAATGAGAGATAAGATAACGGAGAGACGCGCCTAGATGGGATGCAGACGGATATGAGACAAATAAAAGCAGGGGAAATAATTGCACATGTTAGGTTTTACATATAAAAAAATATCTATCAAATGAATAAAACAAAAAAAAAAGAATTTTCTTTTTCTACTTCTTTTTCACTGCATTTATGAAACACCTCGAGGGACATTCTTAAACATTTGATATTGCAATCAACTCGTCAATAATAATGTTAATGATGATTCTTTAAATGGATATATTATGCACATAGAACGATGATAAATTGAAATTCATTTCTTATCACCCATCAAACTTACTCAATATGGACATCGTAGTACTCTATCCTGTATATACATTTGCAATTGAATACCCCCTACTGTCCATCATCATGGTGAACAGCAGTCTCGATTACTCATCATGCCATCTTAATATTAGGTTATTTAGGACGAAGGCACTGTTCCAATTCAACGACCATAGTATTGAAATAGTAGAATTGTTGCCAGAGGACACACGACTAAACTTTCGACATGTCTTCATTTAATAATTTATATAGAAAAGTATATATCAATAGAAGGATAGTTTTGTTTGTCGTCCAAAAACTGAATCTGATTGATTATGACAATCAATATAAATGATGTACTGACTAAGACGAAAGATAATAATTAACCAATAGGTGTGGAAAAAAACGAAAACAGCATGATACTATGAACATGATGGAAAGAACTATTTTTCTTTTTTGTTTTATAGAAATGTCTCATTTATTTTGTCTTAGAAATTTATGATATCTTTTAATTCTAAACTATAATCTAATGTTTATTCAAATCATCAAAAAAAAATCGTGACTTATGCTTTATGTACTATGATTTCACCTGTAATCATTATAAAATAAATTTTATTATAAAAGATTAAGTTACATTTTTTTTATTAATTTATAAGAAAAAATAGAAGTTTCTTTCTCTTGAATTATTAATTATTATTTATAAAATTTCAGAACTATTTCTCTTTCCATCTTTACTTCAATTTTATGCATCCCAAAATCAATTTGAAAAATAATAATTCATTTTTCTGCTATTTTTATTTAGAAATTTATATCTTATAAAAAAATATTGTATTATTCATTGATCTTTCATCATATGACTTTTATTTTGAAATAGATGCTACAAATTTTTTAATAATTATTTTTTACTCTATATCTAATAATTAGATGTATATAAAATAATTTATTCTATAAGTATTCTTAATCATTCTATTTTTGAATAGATTAATATTTTATTATGAATTTTATTTCAGAAATAATTTAATAAATTTTCTTATTATTGAACATTTTAATCAAAATAATTTCGAATATATTAAATTTTCAGTGTAAATAAGACTGAAAAAAGTAATCAACTAGAGAATGCCGAGATTTATTAATTAAAATAAAATTAATCAAAAATAACACAATATATATTAAATTTAGAAATAAACAGTCGAAATTTAAATTCAAAGTAATGACAAACTTAAGAATTAAAATGAAAAACAAAAATAAATAACTAATTATATCTTTTCACTTATTCATTATTTACAAAAATTTATAACTCATTTTCATAATAAATACTTATCTGCATCAACAATAAATTTTATAGGATACAAGTTAGTAACCAAAGTTTTATGACAGATCAATGAATAGATCAGTAATTATTGATAGAAAGTTAGTTTCAAGATTACTATCGTATTATCCTTTTTAGAAATAACCTTCTAATAGATTTGAATTTATTTCTAATATGATATTTTACTCTTATGTGTTACTAAATATATATTCTAGAAAAAAAAACTTTGTATTATTTTATGTGAATAGTTCAAATTTTTATCTTTGTTTTTTGAGTAAAATGTGAAGTAAATTTAATTCAATTAGGATATTATTATTATTATTTTCTTTGACATATAATCAATAAAAAAAGCAAGCAAATGCATATTATAAATATGTTTACAAAAATTTTGTTCGTCTGTTATGTAGAAAGCGGCTTTGAAGGAAAAGTAAATGAAATGATGAATATTTAAAAAAAAAAATTTTTTAATAATTCAAGAATGAAAAATACTTCTCATGTCATTTAATATCTACTAAACAGATATATAAACTCAATTTATTATTTTTTTCATAAATAATTGTTATATTATTATTATCTAATTACATATTTGTAAATTGATTCATATTTTATAATCCCATAACATTATTCAATATACTCATCTTGTCCATTTCATAGCTATTATATACAAATACTTCAAATCTAAACATTTAGTTTTAACCACACAAATTTTTTAACGAACAAGTATAAATTATTTTTTTTTTGAACAAAAAAAAGAAAGAACAAATGAAGAAAAAAAAACACAGAATCATCAACGCATCACAAAGAGCTCACTTTTAACTTGCCCTCAAATTGGGTTTCTTTTTACATAGAAGGAAAAAAGGACACGCACACATACAGAAAAAAAAGGGAATAACAAATGACAACTATCTGATCTTATCACGGTTGGGAGTCAGTAGTAGCAGCCGTAATTGCAATTGTTGGTATTACAGTGGAATGATGTTCATCACCATTAGCTCCATTATTTGTTATTGATGAACCTGTAGAAGAAAGAGGTGATTCTACAATTTCTCTCGCACATAGTTCAGCATCAAAAACAACAGGTGTCATATCGGATTGTTGTTGTTGATGATATTGAACAACAGTCGGTTGTTGAGATGAAAAACGATGATGTTGTTCAAGTGCTGCAGCATATGGATGATGTCGATGATGACCAATATGAGAATGATGATGTTGAGGAAATAATTCATTTCGAACTGAATTATATTCATGATGATAATTTCCTTGTCTTTCAATATCTAATAAAAATAAAAATTATTTTTTTTTAAATAAATTATTTATTTTAATTATTTTTACGTGTTGCTGATATACCATAATCAAGAGTTGATTCAGATGCACATGGTGCAGATTCTTTTATTGTTGTTGTTGTTGCATGTTTATTATGTTTAGATTTTGAATTCGGATTAGCACCGGAACCATTTCCATTATTACTTTTTGGTTTTCGACGACGAGTTTGAATACCTGGTTTAACCATATTCATTGGACGAGCAATCTAATCATATCAATAATTAATATGACTATACAAAAAAAAATCTTGATATAAAATTACTTGATGAAGTTTATAATATAAACCACATGCATTACAAACGGGTTCACCATCACTATTTCGTCGCCATAATGTTGTATTTTGTGTTTGACAATTAGCACATTGTAAACCTGAACGACGTGCACCTGATAAAGCCTAAATAAATAAATAAAAAAAATTTATTTGTAAATATTAATAAAAAAAAAATAATTTACTTGTTTATGAACTGTATTAGTTGATGTATTCGTCGCAGAAGAAGCAGTTTCATCCTATAAAAAAATAAAATAAAATAGAATAAAATTTCTTATAAATATTTACTGATTGTGTTCGATGAAATGATGGTAATTGGGATTGAGAATTTGTTGTATCATTACCATTATTTGGATTTGTTTTCATCATTGGATAAGGTGCATAATGTGAATCAGGATTCCCAAGTGCAAGTGAAGATAATGCTTTTGATGATGAAGTATTTCGACGTGATGGTTGTGTTGTTGGTTGATGATAAAGTTGGTTTTGATGAATAGAATGATGATGAGAATAAGAATTTGTTAATGATGATACATTTGGTAAGCAAACTGGATCGACTACTGGAAGGCCAGCATCCATAGCTGACGTTCGACTACGATCTTCATCGCCCTATAAAAATATGAAAAATTTTATTATAAAAAATAATTTTTTTTTTTTATTTACTGGACGTCGTGGTACTCTTGACAATGATCGATTGACTCCATTGATTTTATGAAATAAACCACAAGCATTGCACAAATAATGGCCTGTACCATCACGACGCCATAATGGTGTTGATATTGCTCCACAATTAACACATTCTCGTCCATCAGTTGTATCATAATATCCATCTAAGAGTTTAACATGAATCATATAATTTATATTAGATTTTAAAAACAATCATACCTATACATGAAATATATGGATTAACATTAGGATTGTCGCTCCAAAATTGTATTTGATCACTATTATTAGTTAATTGTGATTGTTGAAGAAATGGTAAATCATTTAGATTTGATATGGCTGTTGGTGCATATGCTGTAGGTAAACCGTAATAATGTTGAGTTTCAGATGTCCATCCTTGATTAGCACCATTATCATAAACAGTACTATTTGGTGATGTCGATGTACGACGTGCACTTGTACCTGCTACATATCGATTTGCATCATCATAAGATGAATGACGATAGTCAGATTGTGATTGTGAAGTATGGTGTAATGTAAAACGAGGTGGTGAAAGGGATTGTTGATGATGATTATTACTCGGTGTTGGAGGAGAATAAAGTGCTATAATGGAATAAAAAAAAAAGGAAATAGATGAATAATTATAATAATAAGATATTTTTACGTTGTTGTAAATGAGAATAATTTTGTGAATGATGATGTTGTTGAATATGCTCAACACCATTGACTAAATCCTCTCCATAATATCCTACTGTTTCACCATAAGGTAATTGACCTGATTGTTGAAATTGGCCAGGAAAGGAAGACGGTTCTTTAGAAAAAAAAAAGAATTTATTTAAAAACAAAATATTTAAAATTTTGTTTTTAATAAAATTTACCATTTGTTGTTGAATACTGTTCTTGTTGTAAATCATTTGAAGAAACAGTATTTATATTTGTTACTGTTGTCGATGTTGGTTGTTCGGAATAAATTGTAACTTGTTGATTTTGATGTTGTTGTTCGTTTTGTTGTGAAGAATTTCTTAGCGATATTCGACTATTTGTTGAAGATGATGTTGAACCACTTGCATTTGAAAGACTACTATTTTCTTCATCATCTGCATTTTCATTTTTAATAATTGTTGTCGACAATGCTTTCTCATCAATTGGTGTCCAAACAGATGACATGTTGATAAAAGGACGATGTCACTAAAGATAACAAATAAGAATTGAAACGATTATCCTTAAAGAATGTCTTCTTATGTCCGTTTTTTTTTTCTTCGTTGTTTTTTTCTCTTTTCTTTTCTTTTCTTCTAAAATGTCATTGGTTGTGGTGACATATTTTTTTCTAATTGGTCCAAAGGAACTTACCGTTTGATGAAAGAAAAGAAAGACATGTCTTCGATAGTATTTCCTGAAAACTTAATTGTTCGAATTAGCGTGGACATTGAATAAAATGTTTTATGGTAATGATGATCGTGTTCGTGTTGAATGATAAGCTCTCTTTTGATAAGACCCTTGTTTCTCTCTCTCTCTTGTTCTTTCGACGATTTTTCTTTATTTCACTCTTTCTGCGTCTGCTGCTCCCATTCCAAGCGGGGGCTACAAAACTTTGATAAAAATTATCGCTTGTCTGTGGTTGTAAAACGACACTCATCACAACGAGGGAGAGAAAAAAGATAGAGCTGCATTTCACTCACATTCACTTTCAAAAAGAGCAGCAGCAGTCAAGACGCACGGCAATCATGATAGAGGTGAGAACATGCAACAAATAGATTTAACTCTCTATAATTTTTGATTTCGACTTTTCTTGTCAGCTATGCTTATTTGTTATGGATACTAATCATTCTATATATTACCTTTTTGAAAAATGATGATCTTCGTTTATTCGACGCGTATTGGCCAAAAAAAAATTTTTATTTCTCAAGTGCTTATATGTGTGTAGTAGTGTTGTGTGCGTTCAAGTTAAATAAAAACTCGGAGTGGGGCGGCAAAGTATGATTTTTCTCTTCGTCCCTCTTCTTTCTTCTCTCTTCTTCTTCTTCTTCTTCTTCGTATTCTCCAACTGCTGCTTGCTGCCGTCATCGTCGACATTGCTCTTCTCTTCTTTTTTTTTCGCTCTCTACTCACAAACATAAGCGCTTCTTTCAAACAAGTCAGCGCCCATATAGCCACCACTTATAATTGTTTGGAAGTGAAATATGCGCACATGCACGGCGTGTTCTGTGTATGTGTGCTCTCTCTCGATGAAAGTCTTCTTCTTCTTCTACTTTTTTTTGCTTTGTTAAAATTAGATTTTCAAGGAGGTTGACTCTCGAAAACAGGTCGACAGGTGCATTTGTCTACATACGCGTGTGAATGTAACTAAATCCGTGATGGATGATCATGATTTTATGGTTTAATGACAATGGAAATTGCCTTTTTTCTTTTTTTTTGCTCTCTCGTTCTCTCTCGTATTGCCTCTTCTTACGAGATGATGAGGTGCGAAGGATCGGATTTAAAAAATCAATACACTTGCCGAAGAAAAAATAAATGTACATATTAAAATATTGATTGTTCGTCTTAGTCTTTTTCAATTACTCTCTTATTTATAAATCAATTCAAGTTGAAATTTATGGCCAATTTCTTTTTTTCAAGCTACAGCAGCTAGGTCAATATGTTATCTCTGCTGACCTCGTTTGTCTCCATCATTTGAAATAGTGAAAAAATTTACATTTACGTAAAAACCTTATTTGCTCCATTCGAATACATACTATCGAACAACCAATGATTATTACTTTTTTTTAACATAAAAGAAAAGAAAAAAAAATGCATATAGAGAAAAAACCCTTTACTGCTTTTTTGCTGTTATCAGTAAGAGCAAATAGAAACGACACATACCTCTGTCTCTCTCTCATTCGCTCTTCTCGTTTTGGATGCGTACTTTGCCTTGCTTTTTATGAAGTCACAACGAAGAGCAAATATTGAAAAGAGAGAACAACCAGTCAAGAGGAGAGTAAATAAAGCAAGAGATAACGAAGGAGAGCTTAAACACATATACACACAAAGCAACACACCGGTTCTTATTCTTTTTTTTTTTTCTTCACTCTCAACTATTTATGGACGATCAATAATCTTTCTGACTGGAGCACTGTTATAAATTTGTCGATGATGATCGATTGATTTTTATGTAGAAAAGAATGTATAAACAAAACATCCAAAAAAAAAAGTGTTATAATCAAAAAATAAAGCATCAATGAACAATGAAATGGTCCATTACACGGACTACTCACCCATAAGAATAGTAGACAGTCCACTGGCATCGTCTTTGTGTCTGATCATAGCTCATCGTTTTTTTTTCTCGTCGAGGTATTTTGCCAATGAATATCATACACATGTATTAATGTATGTGCCTGGACTGAAATAGAATGAAATTGGATATCTATCATCAGTTATTTTTCTTTAGTTTTATATACTAAGCCAGATGATCGAACTAATATAGAGATCAAGGTCAGTACAGTTCAATTTTAGGTATATAGAAAAATGAACCTGAATGATGAAACTATTGTTTGTTCGAATTAGTTGGACATATTTCTAGTGTTTTTTTATTTTAGTATTTGAATACGTACCGAATAAGAGTGTGCGACCGACTGACTGACTGACTGACTGGCACGGCGGCCATACTCTTATTATCTAAATTGTTATTTGGATAAGATAACTCGATTGTACGAGAGAAGGTTGCGCATTTTTGTTTCTTTCATTCCCTTTTGCTCTTTTTTTTTCCTATATTGTTCGATAGACTATCAATGAGGCATAACATACAAAATAAAACATTTTAATACGTGCATAGTTTTCTCAATATTTCGTCATTTTTTTTCTTTTTGAATATAAAAAAAAAGGAACTAATCAATTAATGCATATACATACACACACAAATTTAAAGAATATACTAATATTTTTTAAATAAAAAAACTAAAATTATTGTCTAATTTAAACATATTCACATGATACTTGACTTAGAGTTGATGGACACGTACATATGCCAATGATAAATCGACAATCTTCCTACAATAAATGAGTAACTCGCATCAAAATACGTTTGAGTCTCATTTGTCTTATACACATCAAAGTTAGAAGGATCATATTACTATTAACACTTCAATATTTCAAAACTAAAATCAATTGATAATTTGTAAGTTTTGTATCAAAATTCTAGCTATTAAGTATTTTAATTTCATCTTACTTAAAATAAATATATCGATTATCAATAAAAATTTCAAATGAAATTTCTCCTTCAGAATAAATGACGAAAGATAAATTCATTCTAATGAGAATATTCTTACATTGATACAGAACGAAAATTATTGGACTTTGAGAAATGTAACAACTCAAAGATTAAAAATAGTAAATCAAGAGAAAGGTCAAAGATTAATCATATCAACAACAAAAAAAAAATTTTTTAACATAAATCATTTGTAAGTTAAATATATTTTATCTTTAAAAGAAATTTTTTAAATGATTATTACGAGTAATAGTAATATTGAATGATAACATGACGAATTTTTTACAAACAAAATATTTGTTAAAAGATATGAGAATCAACCAAAACCATCATTATTATTGTCAAATTTTTTATCTAATCGATAAAAAAAAGTTATTATTAGCTACAAGATTATTAAGATATTGATAACCTGTGCTAACTTGTCATTGACTTTTTTCTTTTGTTATTTTAAGTCAGCTTAATTGAGCGTAATGCGATGTCATTTTAGTCACAATATTTTTAATTTTCTCGTAACAATTAGGTTTCTAAGAAAGTGTGTTCATTCATGGAAACGTTTATGCTTCTGTGTCGTCCTATATCTCTAAAAGTATAAGTTTATGAGCCTCATACTAAAAGCAACATTTTGTAGGCATTTTTCGATCGATAGTTTAGAATATTTAATAGAAAAAATTTTTGTTAAATAGTCTCTCGATTTTCATGAGGTATCAGTTCTAACAATGTCATATGACAACACTTGCTTTTTTTTTGCTTTTATTTTCTATTATGTATAGTTGTGCAACAGCGAACTGAATAACTTTTTTCTCAGTAATCAAAATAGCAGGTGTTTATTGTTGTATTTATTCGTCATTTGAATATACAAATCATATGAAAAAAAAACGACTCAGATTGATTAATATAACAGATGCAATGTACATGATGCGTCATATCTAATAGATAGATAGTTTTTACATTTGCTCTCTGTAACTTTGTAGAGCATCTTAGTCAAGTAATATTGTCTCATTTGTAATAATTTAATCTATTGAGGTTAAAATTACTTGATGATTATTATCATTTATTAACCAAATATGTCTTTTTCTCTGTACATCATGTTAATTTTAAAGATTTAACACCCTTTTCGTTCAGAAATAAGTTATTCAATAATATGTAAAAGTCAACAATTGCTAGATAATGAACTCATTTACCTACATTGTCGCATTCTACCATACACATAAAAGAAATTAATAGCATAGTGTAAAGAAATCTTGATGCACCTCTTTGATAACAGATGATAGTCACAAAATAATCTTCATCGCAGTACTGTAGCCTATTGCATGTAAGACGACCTTGATAAAAAGATGCGCTTAAATAATGTTAAAGGCTATGACTTTTCAGCGGACAAAATAAAAATGTATTGTTTGTGTATTTAAAACTGACGTATATCCCACGAGTGGAACTTATTTCGTTCAAGTTTGGGTTGATCTCAAAAAGACGATAAATATATTGAATTATTTCTTTAATGTAAAATTATAGTGTTCATTTCGTTCAGTTTTGTTATCGACCACATTTTCAATAAAACGTTTCAGAAAGCCAGAGAGTGCATATTTAAAAACCGATTGTTGGTTGTATGCCATCTATTAGTTTAATTTTAATTGATCATCATCAACTTAGACTAATCAATCTTATTATGATCACAATTCACTGTTGGCCAGTAACAAAGTTTATTGCTTGTAGTTAATAACGGTCGTTTAAAAATCAATAATAAAGCTGCTTGGATATATGCGCCAAGTTAGTCGTATAGTTCCGATAAAAGAACTTTATCAAATCATTAATATCTTTGACATCAATTATTAAATATAATGTAAAGCACTTCTTAATGAAACAAAATCTGTTTTCACATATTTTCAACGATACTCTACAAGCGCGAAATAATGAATTTTATAAATAATGCTTTAAAACTCTCACTCATTGACATTGTGCATTTAAACATATATGAATCTTATTTTGATCAAGGTATTCTTCTTTAGTTAAGGTAAAAGAAAATGAATGTAATACTATTAGATCATTCTTCCTTTATTTTTTGTTTAAAATCAATAGAGTAACAAAAGCAAAACATTTTACTAGTATCTAAACATGTGCATAAAATAGAGAATGTAACACATTTGTTTTTTTAACATCACAATAAGAAAAAAGCGTTAATAAATCACCGAATAACAAAACGAAAAGCGAGAATGTCATTCACAAAAATATTGTATAATTAAATTTTAAGATATCGAAAGTGTCCAATCGGATGTTACCGATGGACCAGGTCGTCGAATAATAAGTAACTGAGATGCATCATGATAAGTATGAAGTGGAATGGCTTGTTTATCACCTGAAATAATTGTTACTTTATTTGGATTTTTTGGATAACCGAGTATAGCAATACGTTCAATCCATGCATCCGTCTCAAATTTAGCTGTAGAATCAAGAGATCTAAAAATAAATAATCAAGTAATTTATTGATATCATATTGGAAAAAAATACAATATAATCATACTTTGAATATAATACATTATTTTTAAATGTAAAACGACGATAAATTAATTGACGTTTTCGTCGATAGTCATATGTTTGCCCATCATCCATATACAATTCACCTTTAGCTTCATTCTAAATTAAATAAAACAGTCAAATAATACATTTTTAATGATTGATTAACTGAACAATAAAAAAAATGTTGAATCGTAAATTCTAAGAAAGACAAATAGTATTTCAAAAAATCAAATATAAAATATACTAAAGTCAAACATTGACTTTTATGGGTTTTCTCAGTGATCTATTCTCTGTAAGAAATCAATTTTCATTTAAATAATACATACATTTCGATCCAATGCTACTACTAAAGTAATCGGATCCTGTAAAGCAAGCATTGAAGCACGTCGTTTTCTTAATCTTTGTGGAATAATTACACCACCACGTTGGTAAACAGGAATCTTAAAAAATAAATTAACTATATTTCTAATTATTCTTTTTTTTTTTTTTTCAATTACTGATTCCATATCAACATTGATAAGTACTGTTTCCGAACCATTATGTTGAGTAAATGTTCGTATATCATACCAAACCTTTTAAATTAAAAAATATAATATTTTAATACTTATTTTTCTTACGGTATTTTCACCAGGAAAATAAACTGAAACTTGATTAATATCAGCTTCCGTTACTGGATAAACAAGAAGACCATTGCCTATAAAATAAAATTTTTTTTAATCATATTGTTTTTTTTTTTGTCTTTATTAATGATACATACCAACCATAAATGAATCTTCTGTTTTAAATGTATTCTTATCTTCGGGAAAATTTGCCCATAAAGGTAACATTGGTGGTATTCCTTGTTTTTCTTGTTTATAAAATAAAGTATACCAATAAGGTAAATAATTATAACGTTGTTCAATAGCTTGTCGAATAAGTTGTGTATTATCTTCACCAAATAACCATGGTTCGCGACGAGCTGTATCAATATGTGCATGTTCACGATAGAATGGTTGATATGCTGCTGTCTTGAATATAACACAAAGAAAACAAAATATCAAATATGTAATAAAAAATAAAGATTTTTTTCTCTAAACATACTTGATACCATCGAACAAGTAATTTTGCATCTGGATTAAAAAAGAATCCACCAACATCAGCTCCAACAAAACCAAAACCAGTTATTGATAAACTTAATAACATTGGTACACTCATTTTTAAATGACTCCAATGTGCTGCATTATCACCTGTCCATACAGCTGCTGTTCGTTGTGAACCAGCAAAAAATGAACGTGTTAATATAAATGGACGAATATGTCCATTTGAACGATCCAAGAGACCTTTAAATGTTGACATATGTTGAAGCATACCATACATATTATGTACATCTCGATCTTCCCATCCACCATAATGAACAATATCTTTTGGAAATGTTACTTCGGGACCATTAAATACAGATGGTTCATTCATATCATTCCAAAGAAAAAGATTTTCTGTTGTACCTTTATAATTTTCAAATGAATATCGTTGAGAATACCATTTAAAAATATCAGGATTAAAATAATCAAGCCACATTGATGAACCTAATTATTTAATAAAAATAACTTAATAAATTTTTATTTAGTATTTTCTATTACCTGGCCAACACGATCCTTCATAATCTGTTCCATCTTTTGTTTTAACAAAATATCCTCGTGCTTTTGCTTCAGCATATATTTGATATCCATCATCTTTTTTTATATGTGGATCACTAATTGTTATCATTTTTCTTTTATAAACAGCAATATCATCTTGTAATTTTTCTGGATTTGGAAATTTTGATGTATCCCATGTAAAATATCTTTTACCATTCGTATGTTCAATATCAAGCCAAATAACATCAAGTGGAATTTCATGTTGTTCAAAACCATTTAAAACACTAAACAAAATATTTTAAAATATAAATATTAATCATTTAACTATACCTTCGAACATCATCTTCATCATTATAATTCCAACGACATTGATGATATGCAATTGCCCAAAGCTAGAAAAACAAAAAACAAATGAATTATATTTAAAAAGAAAAACAAAAAAGAATTTATAAAATTTATACCGGTGGAAGTGGAACAGAACCTGTAATAGCTGTATATTGTTTGAAAATATCTCTTGGTTTTGGTCCCATAAAAAAGAAACCATCAAAAATTCCGGATTCAAATATCCAATGTGTCGTTACTGCTGGTACTTCATTTTTATCATTATTTGATTTACTTGCAAATAAATTTGTAACTGTTGAGAAGAAATTCTAAGAAAATATACACAAAAAAAAGACTAGATTTATAATTCAATTGACTTAATTATAATAAAACAATTATTTTAATAAACTATTTCATATCTAGTTTATCTCAATCATACTATTCCGTTACGATAAAATTATTTTGTAAAAATTCAACTATGTGTAGTTACCAGAACGAACGACATTAGATTGTCTTCGTATAATATACTCAATGGTTAAATAAAATAAAAAATTGCATTGAAAACATATTCAAAAAGCTTTACAGAAAATATAAAGCAGAAAAGAATACATCTTAATATTTATAAAAATCTGTTTGTTTTCTTAATCAATGGCTCGACAAACACTGAACATCTAATTATAGACATATATCACAACTCTTTAGCTTAGTTTATGCATTAGAATAATGAAAATCATATATGTAAAAAAAAATATATATATATACAAAGAAAGTCATAATTGAATTATTATGTATGACAAAAAGAGAAAAAGTCATTACCATCATTTTTATCCAATAATTCTGCAAGAAAAATAATGTTTAAATTACTTGCATCTCTCGCATAGTATATTGAAATACTTAAATATGAATACTTACTTTTCCAGTTAATTTTTCATTATTAACATCAATCCATCCTTCAGCTGCATTTAACCAAAAAAAACCAACAGTCGTGCGTTCACTTAAAATACATAAATAGAAAAAAAAATTCTTTTAATTAAAATTTAATTTACTTATGAGCTAACATATAAGGAACAGAACCATAAAGTGCCATAGGATTTTGAATATCATATTCAAAAACATCAACATTAAGTAGACGATATGGATCAGTATCACTAAAATGAAAATAAATCAAATCTCTTATAATAAAAAAAGTTTCTTTGGTCTTTTTTTTACTGTGTTGATTTAAGTGAAAATGCATCAGCATGTTCTGGAATACCATAAACATTTTCAAAATTAAGAAAATTTATATCTACACCAATTGATGATGGACCTTTGAAAATAAAAAACTAAACGTTAATCAATACTATAGAATAAATGATTTTTACCATATGGTTTCGAATCCTGATGAGAATTAAATGTTTCTTCCCACATTCCATCTTCATTCTACATAGAAGAAAAAAGTTTTATAAAATAAAGTATTTAAAAAGCAATCTGTATAATAAATCATATTAGCAGAGATTTTTATAAAAATATTAATTGTAATTCATCTATCATTTTTTTTCTCAACTCTTACATTGTTATCAGCTGCTGCTGCGTCATTGGATCTATTTAGATAAAAAAGAAAAAAACTTTTTAAATATGATATAAAAATCTTCTTACTCAGATTTTTTTCGATAGTGTTCAAAATTAAACATATTTTTTGAATTTACACTCATAACAAATATATCATTTGTAAATAAATCCAATCGAAATGGTCTTGCATTGAGTAGAAATTTACCTGTTTTACCAAAACTACCTCCAATTTGATATTCATTCGATTTTGTTATATTCATACTAAATAATAGAAAAAAAAAAAAAA
>JAJEKB010000981.1:248044-331562 GCA_022393335.1 Macrotrachela quadricornifera
TTTTTTTTTTGTAGTAAAATAAAGAAAGATATCAGTTGTAATAACCGAATATCAATAATGACAAATGAAAAATATCACAACTAATAGTATGGTTATTTTTTGATTGACTATGTGCTCTTTCTCTTATTCATCAATTGAAATATGTACAAAAGAAGAAAGTGTTAATAATCAGTCAAGTGTAACATTAAACTTCTTTGACCATGGTAGTGATAGTTCATATAAAGAGCTGCTGATCTATCTATTAGATAACATTGTTTAATAATTTTTTCTTTCACAAGTGCTTGTATCAATATGAAATAGATGATAATAAAAAAATATATTATCACACTTTTTTGTTGGTAATTATTTACATCATTGTCAATTATATCTAAACATCAGACACATTATTTAATTCATACCTATAAAAACAAGGACAATTTAAATATTAGAAATAAAATAATATTCGATTTTTATGCTTCAAGAATATTACACAGAAGTTAGGATTTATATACTATCTTAAATACAAAAGTAATAGATATATTCTGATCATATCATAAGCTTTATTAAACAAGATATCGATCAATTTAACTTTGTGTTTGAATCGATAATATAATCGAACAATACTTTTTCTTATCAAACATGTTGATTTGATGTACTCATATTAATATCTCACTTATCAATAAGCTGTCTGAAAAGATTTCGTATTTATTGAAATCGTGTATGTAATTATGATTTGAACAAATTAATTTATTTTAAATAGTAATAAAAAATTTGATACCAGCGATTTATACTAACACAGCAGACATTTAACTTTTCAATGTTAGCTTAAACTAATGTCATTAATATCCACGAGCTGTCATAGCTTATGTTCAAAACTTAAATAAGTATTATCTTTGAATCACTTTATTTCACAAAATCTCTTTTTCAAATGTATTATGAAAATCCTACTGTGCCGCCTAATAAAGACCATCAAAAGGCTTCTAAACGCTCAAAAGTATATTTGTTTAAGGCTATAAGACGTCTAGAAGCTCATAAAACAAAAATATTGTTCCGTATTTAGACACATTTTGATGGTCCTTGTTGAATGATATATTAGGACTTTCATAATATATTTAAAAGAAAAATTTTGCAAAATAAAGTAATTCAATGGTAGTATTTATTCAGATCAAAATAGAATCTGTGTATGCCTGTAGATGTTAGTATTATCAGGATAGATTTGATAGTTTTTACATAAGGTACAATTTTTCTGTTATTTATATAAAATGGATGTTCGTGAGATTGGTTTTAGTTAGCATTAAAAAATTTAGCGTGTTAACATAAATTACTAATACCCAAAGAAATTACTTAGAACGATTTTCAACATAAATACTAGATCAAGTCTGATATTTATCGAATATTATTCTATTGTGTTCCATTTATTTAATTTATTTGCTTTTCTAAAATATATAATCATTATTTTTAGTACATTTCAATGTTTTCTTATTGATGATTTTATCCATGTATATAATTATACATAATTGAATAGTTCTATTTTTATATATAATAATTACTAAGAGGAAAAAAAAATATCTTTAAACATCATTCGTTAATATGAATAATTAATTCTAATAAAAATGTCTGTCTAATAGCAAGAAAAATTTTTAAGAAAAAAAACAAAAAATATTTGACATATAATTTTTTTTTTTTTTCTTCGAACAAAGAAGTATCATAAAATACTATATTAATCTTTATTCTGTATATAATAACTATCGTTAAAAGATAATTGACAAGTTCATATTTGATCTATAATAAGGAAATTGTTTGCTACTTTTTTATTAGAAAAAAAGATTTAGAAATAATAACAAAGAAAACGGAAGAAAGATTAAATTTTCTCTCAAGTAAGATGGATCAAAGATAAGTGAAATATAGTGTATTTTTAGTAAAAGTTTTATCAAGTATTTTATCTAAAAAATATATTCATAATTTTAATATTGAATTAGAATTAATGATTGTATATGAATATTGAATATTTAGCTTAAAGAAATTAGTTGAATGTCTGAAAGACAATTCTATTATTCAATTAAGCAAATGTACTGGTCAGTAGAATAATGATAGATTGCAATATGAACGCAATAACTATTCATTTCATCCTTTTTTTTTCTATGTCAATTTAATGTGATGCTCTCATTTCTATCTCTCGTGGGAAATCATTTCAATGATCAAAAATAGTATAGAAGATATGATGTCTTCTCGGACAAAGTATATGAAATGACTAGTCACTCATCATCATCCCATACAGTTCAAATAAAAGTTCAAAAGAATTAAAAAAAAAAAAAACAGTAAGTGTTTGATAAGAGAACAGATGCTATTGAATTAGATGAACTTAACTTTCATAAGTATATCTTTTCTAACGACTATTTTTTTTTGCATATCACCTGCCTCTTTATCCTTGATTAGAAAACCAGTCATTTTTTTCTTATTTGTCAAAAGCATTTATATAAACTCATTTAACCTTACATTTACGCATCTGCTCAGTAATCTTTTGTAAAGTTGGACAACGAAGAATGTAATTATTCAAAACGACATTTAATGTCACTTGTATATATTCATATAAAAATATAAGAGACTATTCATATAGAAAATGATGATTAATATAAGATGTCAACATATTCAACCAACTCAATATAAAAGAATCTCAAGCTCTAAAATATATGAATAGTTGCTAATCTCCTCCTTCATATTAATTTTTCAATGTGTTTATATTACTGTGAAATCATTACATATCAAGTGTAAATAAATTTTTATTATTTTCGCTAATAGACTAACTGATTCTTTTTTTTCTTATATATTAACATTAATTCCCTATAGTTTGATCGATTGTGCTTGTGATAAGTATCAATGAATAATGCCGCATTGGGATTTGATTGTAATCATCTACATATTTATCAAAAAAAAGACAACAGTAAATTTTTATATTTAATTCAAATGAAAAAAAAACATCCAGATGTGACAGATGTCAATAACTCATTTATATTCACAACATGATCCTCTGTCCATCTGTGATGACATTTTTTTTACTATGATGAAAACTTCTTCATCATGGGTGGTTGATGAATATAGAAGAAGAAAATGAAGATGAAGAAGAAAAAAAATCAATTAAGACGTGTTACTTCAACAATCCGGATATGAACTCATTTCTTATCAACATCATCAAAGTCGATAAGTGCCTTCCTAGACCACTGTCCAATTTAGATCCGACACGAGCCAAAAAAGAAAAAAGTAATTCCACACGCACATAGGCAGTCGGCTAGCCGGGTGTGAAATATGAGCTAGTTCACATCCGGCGGCATTTGTCTACTAAGAAATATTTTGTTCGATGATTGTCTTGACAATAGAAAGAAAATTATGTAAATTAGAATGAGAGACTTGTACAAAAAGAAAGGAAAAAAAAAACAGCCAAGCAAATATAAGACATTTACGTATACAAGACAACAATAAACAAATGTGGAGCGAGTTCTTTTTTTTTTGTATGTCATACAACAAACACTGTTCAAGACGAATTGCACAAATAGTAACATATATATACGTATATATATATATATATATCCGTGTCCAGATACTCTCTTTTTTGTGTACCACATCGATGTAATAAACCTGAGTAAACAGGGCACGAAAAAAGAAACAAAAATGTAGTAGAAAAATACGAGAGACTAGAAAGGTGAAGTAGAATGGATATTTATGCATGTATATATATATATATAATTGTAAATAAAGAAAAAGTAAACGGAAAAAACGTCGTTTGTTTGTTCAGTTTTTTAATGATGATGAATCATATATAGAATAATTAGAAATGAAAATAAAATAATAGATGTTGAAAGATTTTGTATTGTTTTTATTGTTGAACTATCAACTACATTTGATCGTGGTTGAATTGCATCACTAACAATATTAACTTTTTGGGAACCTTTTTCTTCATTATTATATATTAATTTTACAATAAAACCATCATTTAATAATTGTTGATAATAATTTTCTGCTACTACTTTTGGTCCTGCTGTTGTATCTGTTGGTCCATTAGGTGATTTTGTTGTTGTTGTTAATGGTATAGCAATTAATTTATCACGATCAAATGTGACAATACTTTTGTATTTACCATGATATTCATCTTTTGTTTCAATAGTAATACCTGCATCTGATGTTATAGGCTTTTCATCTGATTGACGAAGCCATGTTAATGTTGGCTGAGGATTTCCTGAATATGAACATTCAATTGTTGCTTGTTCTATCGTTGAATTAACATGCTGTTTCTCTTCGCATGTACCGAAACGTGCCGTAAATACAACATCAAGAACTTTTACGGCATGCTGTTCAGTATTACCTATTTAAAAAAAAAACAAAAATTTCGATATTTTCTTAAAATTATTTCTCTTTGTTCTTTAATAACAAACCTTCATAAACTGTACAACGTAACGTTGTATTATGCCAATCAGCTGTGGGTGTAACAGTTGCTTCCCAGGAAAATCTTTGTGGATATGAATTACTATTTGGTAGTACACTTGTACCGTTTTGAGTAATTTCATGATGTTGACGAACTATTTTATGATTAACATATGGATAAAAATCTTCAGCCGTACAGGTAATTATTGTTTTGGCATGTTCTTGAATTGGCCAACCAGGGTCAATTTGCCATCTAGGTTCATTTGTTTTCATAACTTGTAATTCTTTTGTATCTACTTCTAATGATTCTTCGCAATCAGGACAATTACATTCATATTTTGATGAATCTTCTAAGTATAATTGTCTTATACGTAAATGATTTTTTTTAACATATTGCAAACGTTGGTTGTTATTGTTTTTAAATATATCTGGTGCATCACCTGTTGGTGTATTTAGTAATGTACGTGATATTGGTGTACGTTTACCAGTTTTAAGATCTATATGCCATAATTGTAATGATTCCATGTGGTCAGATGGATTAGTTACTTCGCACCAAATTTCAACATGACTACCGAGTGTAAAATATTTGTCATCGGGAGCAAATCCTAATTTTATTGTTGGTCTAGATGATTGTATCGAAGGAATGAGAATAGTTAAAAAGATAATTGATGTACAAAACATTTTTATTTTTGATCTAAGATAAATAGTGTTCATTTAGTTTTTATTGATCTTACCATTTACTTATGTAAAAAAACAACAGGGAATCTTCTTTGATAGAAAAGGGCATACGCGCGTGTGTATGTATATGTACACATATATGGCGGAGAGTGATGTGAAGCATTTACGGATTCATTTACGGTCGGGTAGCTTGTCTGCAGAGTAAAAAAAAAAAGGAAGAATCTATCTATAATTTTCGCCCCATCGAGTGTATCTAATCTGTAGATCTGTGAAGGAAAAAAATCTAATGCTGAAATCTTGGCATCATTCCAAAAATATAATATAATGTTGCATACCAATTATTATTATTATTATTATTGTTGTCCTTGTTGTCGTGATTACTTTAACTAATGTCTGTTGATCGCTTTCCTAATGTCACATATCAGCATTGTTTTTTTGCGTACTGCAGTTGTTGTTGTTGTTGTTTTATACGGCAATAATTCGGATCGTACAAAGCTTTTTCTCTCTATTTCTTTCTCTCTCTCTCTTGTTCTTCTTCCGACTTCCGCGTATGTAGTTGAATGGCCAAATGATGGTGATGACGAAAGAGAAAGAAAGAGTGCATTCGTATCTTTTTCTCTCGCTCCTTTTTCTTGTCCCCCTCTTTCCCTCCCTTTCGCGCACTCTCGCTCTCTCTCCCTCTCCCTCTCCTTCTCTCTCTCTTTCGCTTGCTTTATGTAATGAGTGCACACGCACGTCTTCGGTCAAGTACTTATAGGAAAAGGACTATCCCGACTAAAAGAATAAGAAAAAAAAAGGGAATATTTCACTACCAGTCAATCTACCGGAAACGCGAAGAAAATGGACACCTGCTTACATTATGAAATTAAATTGAATTGATGAAGGAAAAACTTCTTTCTTTCTTTCTTTCCTTCTGTTCTAGGTTTATATATATCTATCTATCTATATATATGATACTATTCCAGTTCAATGGTTCTGGGAAAACTATTCATTGTTACCCGAGATATATAATAAGCGTGAGAAGAAAAATCCAAGGCAAAAGCATATAGTTCAACTAACACAAAAAGCAAGAAATAGAAAAGAAAAGAAAAAAACGCTAGAGCACAACATCGGCCGTCTCATTTTTTTTTAATTTTCCCTTTTCTTGTTCTTCTCATTGTACAGCATGCGTATATGTATGCGTGTGTGTGCATTCGGCCGTTGTTTGAATAAAGAAGATCCCGTAGAGAGATCGCGTTGTGAATGTTCAACACAACCGTATTGATCTAAAAAAAAAAAGAAAAGAAAGAGATGAATACAAATGAGTATGTGGATGAATGGCATATGCGTATGTATATATAAGCAAGACAGATGGGTTTAAAAATTAGTCAATTGTCAATCTTTTTAGTCCTCATTAAAATAACTGTCTTTTTTAGTTCTATGTGAACAAAAAACGAAGCCAAGCACCTGCTTAGAAATATTTCTTTTTTTTTGTATTCACTTTTCTTCTTTTGCTTTCTGTCTTTTTCACTTATTTTTTGTTGTCATCACTGTGAATAAGCAGATATGATGATTATTATTATTATTCTCCTCATTTTATTAAATTAAATAGACATAGAACAGCGTTCGTTCTCACAGGATGTGAACAACAGATTGATAACTATATTGAAATAAATTCTAAACAAAATATTGAGAGACAAAATAATGGCAAGTATGAATCAAACTCAAAATTATTTTCTAGTACAATCATGGCCACTTGCATGATATACAAGAATGGTATAGTAGTCAAGATGGATAAAAAACGATTAATAGACAATATATGTACATATACATGTACATAACAGGCGTAATATAACAAGCTGTCAGTAGTCCTTCTAGGCACAATGTTCGTTAATCGTCAGATGTTGTCGTTTGTTGTTCAATATTTTGATGAGTTTTTTTTTTATATGCACATTCTTTTGTGTCTACAAGTCTCCTCCTCTTTCCTTCTTTCTTCTTGCTTCTGATTATTATATGATACAAATGATAATAGATGCCAAATGTAATGCTGAAATTTTAAGAGGGCGTATCACACAAAATACGATTGAATTTCTTTCTTTTTTTTTTCTTGTTGCAGACACTATGCATTAATTCTCACGCATAGATGCAATGTATGACGCAACAATAGTTGGGTTCATCTAAGTAGAAATGATAGTGAATGCAAGACTCCCTTTTTTTTTTTCTTCTCTTTTTTTTTCTAATGAATAATTTAATCCGACGATGCGCAAGCTCTTTTTCTCGCTGTCCTCTGTGTGCTCCACATTTACTATGTAAATAGCGAAAACAAAGAAGCGGAATACCCGCAAGGAACAAAGCCGAAATCTTTCTCCTCTTCTCTTTTTCTAAACGTTAAGAGTGTGAGACCGACAACGACGGAACTCGATGCCGTCGCGTTATGATTATTCTCGAATAAGCGTAAAAGAAAAAAAAAAATACTATCGTTAGTTTGCATGCAATAAGAAAAAGTATCTAAAGAAAAATGAGTCAATGTTTGCGAACAATTAGTCTAGAGACACATCACAACCATATGGATGATGGATGATGTTCTTAAACAAATACAATAAAGAATGAAGAAAATTAATTCTAAAGTCAAAAGTAAATTTCATTTCTTGATTTTACCTAGAAAAAGGGTTATATGGTATTTCATTCAAATTAATCTATTGTCAAAAATAATTATTATAGAGAAAAAATAATGTAGATGATGATTATATAATCGAAAAAAGGATGAATAAATGTGCTTGTTCATTTTCTAATAAAATTCGTCATCCTTTTCTTTTTTTTTCTATATTCCTATGTCGCAGAATCCCACCGTGGGTGGCAATGACGATAATGATTATTCATTTTTTGCTTCCAAATAATAGTGAATAGGTTCCTTCTCTGTTGAACATCATTCATGACATGTCACCGGTCTCTTTCTCTCGCCCTATCGTTCTATGCTATAGTAGTGTACGGATGCATGTGCTCACGCTCGAAAGGAAACTGTGCCTCTCGAGAATTAGACGTGTGTGTAACGGACAGACTCTGTACTAAATCAATCGTAGAAGCCAAAGCAATGCTGTTTATTCAAGTGATGACTGTATATGTGGCATATAGCAAATCGAATCAGTAATGCAACATTCAAGTGGACATTAATCGATACATCAAATTGTAGCAACAACACGCATTTTCTTTTATAGAAATAACATTGTCAGTTGTTGAGAAGCAAAACACTAGTATTCATCCGCATGCTTTCATCTCTTTTTCTTCTCTTTACGTTGTCGTTGAGAACCCTTTAGGGGCGAAAAGTTGTCATCTAATCGTATCGGTCACTATTCTACTTCGCGCTTCGTCTGCCCTAAAACCAATCTCGGGCATGTATATATGTGCATAGTGTGTTAAATTTAATTGATGAAGACGACGACAACGACAACGACGGAACTTTTTCGTCGTAGCACGTTCTCCGTATGGAATGCACGCTATATGTTAAAATTAGACATTGAAAGAGGAGTATAGCTTCCGTGTTTCTTTCTTTTTCTTCATGTTCGCATACATTTTTTGCTTAATGTGAGCAATGAAAGCCCATCATTCGTTTTGATGAGAAAAATTTGATTAGAGAGAAAGAAAGAAAGAAAGAAATAAAGAAAGACTCAAGGACAAAGTATCTTCTTTCTATGGGCAAGGCAAGCCGTCAAAAGCTATGCTATTGGCAATATATAGGCACAAGACAATTGTGTTTAGTTAGAAGAAAAAGTGACGGTAAACAAAAAATCCTTTTTACATTTACTATATTGAAGAATATTCATCAAAAGCACACATAGAAAAAACGGATAATTACATCCGGCTTTTCTCTCATCTATCGAGAGAGATGGAGAGAAAAAATAGAATAGAATGCAATCTTGTTCGGATTCTACAAATCATTTTTATTAACATTAGTTTTGCCATGAACAAGACGATAAAAACAATAACAAGGAAAATCAACGATGTTCAAGCTCGATTTTGACATTTACTTAATTGGTCCTAAGCTAAAATCCGGCTTGACATATTTTTTCCTCTTCTCCGATTTTTTTTTCTCTACACACATAATATGCATTTTGAATAATCAATAAAGATAGAATTACCATAAAATATAGAAAGAAGTCTATTATTAATTGACTTTGACTCAACAATCATATAAAGATTCATTAATTTTTGGATGCATACAATCATTTTTAGGATGAACAAATACATATATATATATATAGAGAGAGAAAGATAGACAGATAGATATGACAAGATGCAAGAGTTTTAGCATCTATAATAAATCATCACAATAAAAAAAAATAGTGCGTGTCTGTATGATTAGACCATCTTGTGTGTGTGTCGAATGATCATTATTAAGAATGTATAACATAAAAGTTTTTCATAGAGACCTAATATAATCAATGCAGCATGTAAACCATAATTAAGTTGGCGATCATTAATATTTATTGATAAACTTAAATTATTATTATTATTTATTTGTAATGCAATAGCAAAAATTGAAATAAAAATTAAAATTGTTGATGCTAATCCAGTAATAATATGAATACTAGCAACGAGAAGAAAAAATCGATGACGACGATAAATAATAGTTAAAAAAGCAAATAGACCTGCAATAAATGCTAATGCACCTGTCCATATCCCATGAGCTGTTAATGAAAGTGAAAGTTGAAAAAAAAATATTAAAATACCAATAATAAATATAAGTAAACCAATAATTAATTCATTAATAGCAACAACTTTTGTCCAACATGTATTCCAATGTTTTTTTAAATGTCCATTGATTAATGTTTCAGCTTTATATAACGAACGATGTGGATAATATGAAATTAATGAACGATTATCAAGTGTTGTTACTTTACTAATAGCACTATTACAATCTGATGGTTCTATAAGCCATATAGATGGAGCACTTGGTTCTGTTAACATTATTTTTCTTAGTATTCACTATCCATCTGGTAAAAGTTTCGTTGCACTTTCAAGCAAACAAAAAAAAAACCCAATATGAATAGGAATGAAGAAGCGGCATTGCACCTTCATTTTTTCAATTATTTCATTCTTCATATATCACCTTTCTATACTAACAAAGAACATATATCTTATCTTTGTAACTTATTAGAAGGAAAAGAAATTCTCTTTCATTCATACCACTTCATAAAATCATTTGGCTGGATAGAAAGGTAGATGAATACAATATAATAAAAAAAAAAACAATAAAAAATAATTTAGTTTATTCAAGTATCATATTAGACATCTCTTCTATTCCTTTTTTTTTGTACTATTGTCTTATTAATATGAGCAATTGGCGCGAAATTGTTTGATGTAACGATCGTTTTAGCTAGAAAACAAATTGTTCTTGTTATTGCTTCATCATTTCTATCTCTTGAATAATGGCGATCATTATTGAATAAAAATCTTTCTTCTTCTTCTTCTATTTAATAATTCTTTCCAGTGGCTATATTCCATATTATTAATTTATAAATGAATAATAATAATAATAATAATAATAATAATAATAATTCTACAATCCAGTTAGAAAATGTTCAAGATAATAAACAAGAATATTGTAATAATATTAGTTCGTCAATGACTGCTCGTCTCGAATTTCCAAATCAACAACAACAACAACAATATAATGATGACAAATTGCTCTTAAAAAATGCTTGGGGTACTTATTTTTATAAGGCTGATAAACAACGAGATTGGAAACAGAACGTTATCTATATAACATCTATTAATTATGTTGAAGATTTTTGGTCATTTTATACACATACATATGGTTTACGAGATCTATCAAATGGATCTGATTATATGCTTTTCAAAGTAATATACAAATTCATATTTGACTTAGAAGATTATTTTAACATATATTTTAATAAGTCAATCAATAGATAAATAAGAAAAATTTTGATTTCATTTTAAGATTTTTTTTCATAAAATAAATTAATTTGTTTTTTTGTTTTATATATAGTCCGGTTGTCTTCCAATGTGAGTAATTTTAATAATTATTGTTAAATTATTTTTATCTAAAAGAAGAAAAGGTGGGAAGATGTATCATCACGTGGTGGCGGTAAATGGATCATTACAATTGATCCAAAACGACGCAAACATGATCTTGATGGTTATTGGCTTCATTTGGTAAGAAAGAAATTTTATTTGTAAAATTCAAATTTATTCAGATATATTTTTTTAACATATCAACAAAGATAAAATATAATTTTATTCTATTAATTTATTTTAATTTAAAGATCTAAGTAAAAATTCAGAAATGATCTGTTTATATATATTATCTTCAGATGTTACTTCTTATTGGTGGCATATTCGGTGCTGATTTGAGTACGTATATCAATGGTGCTATTGTTTCATTACGTGTTAAAGGTGATCGATTAGCTTTATGGTTAAAAAAAATTGATGATATTAATTTGATTAAAGCTATTGGAATTAAATTAAAAGATCTACTTAATATTCCATCTAATATTCAAATAATATATGAAGTAAAAAAATATATATATATATAAATTTTTTTTTCGATTTTCTCGTTTTTTTCGTATTGTTTAAGTATCATGAATCGAAATTCGACGAATATAATAATGAAATTCGTCTTATCATTTAAAAACAACAATAACAATAACAATGAAAATAAAAATAAAATTAAAAATAAAAACAAAAAAAATTCTTATTTTTTCTTTATTTCTTCTTCTTGGTTAGATTTATTATCTCATGATTAACGGTTGTTTTTCTCTCATGTCAAGTCAACATATATAACATCAAAATAACTGTTTGCAAATAAACATCTCAAAATAAAAAACAAAAAAAAAAACATTTTTTTTTCTTTAACTAACTCCGTTTTTTTTTGCTCAACAAAACATTAAGTGTTAAATAAACAAATAAACGAAACAAAAAAGAAAACAAATTAATTAACACAAAATGCTCAAGAGCAAAAGGAAAAAATGAGATAGATAAAAGAATTTCGCCTAATATATAACTTTTTTTTTGATATGTATTTATTCTTCATACATTGGCCGTTGTGAATTTGCACTAGTTTCATTATGCATATCAAATTGAATACGAATATTTGATGGTAAATTCATGATTGATCTCCATCGACGACCTATCTCACGTACAATTGTTTCATCATGTGCTTCAGATAACCAAAGTGCAATTTTATGACCACGTGTACGAATAGCTACTACACAACCAGTTATAAAATGACTAAGTGGTTTAGGATCACTGAAATATATAATATGAAATTTATTGAACTTTATGAATATGAACTTTTATTTTTATATTTATACATACGTATCATGTGAAAAACAATCACCAATCATACCAAGTAAAGTTTCTAACCATAATTCATCAAGTTTATTATCTTGATTTCCGCATGTTAATAACCAACGACCACCATTAGCATTTGCTTTATCCTCTGTGAAAAAGAAATGAGAAATATAAGAGAAAAAAAGAAGAAATGAACACTTACCCCACATTGGACGAACTAAAATTTAAAAAAAAAGAACAAATTAATTAATATATTCATATATGTTTGATTTCAGTTTCTCACAAAAGAATTAAAATAAGTCACATGAATTCTTTATTAAGTTTTAGATATTTTACTAACACATTAATTCAATATAAATTTCTCAAAATCAAACAATCTATTTAAGAATACAGTTAATAACACAAACTATTAATAAAAGATTGCAATGTGAATATACAGAAACATTTTATTTGTAGAATTTCAGAAGTTTTAAAAAAAAAGAAGAATTAAAGTTGTCTTACGAAAAAGAGCAAGAATAAAAACAGTCTTTTGCCACAGTCTATAATAAGTTCAAAAGAACATGTTTAAGATTATCATCAAATTTTCTTATGTAACTCCAATTGGATAAAAACAATTACATATCTATAGATCAATACAAGACTGAAGCCATCTTCGCATTCACGAAATATCATATGATAGTTATTACTTCAAAAAAAAAGAATGTGTTTTTATGCTTTAACTGCGAAGAAGTAGAAAAGCAATACATATATTCTTATCAATCAGAGTTTAAGCCAATTCTATTTCGATAATAAATGTTTATTTCAATGCAAATAGTAAAAATATCATAATAAAAGATATATATATTTAAAATTCTTGATCATTTTTTTCGTTATACTATAATTATGAATTCAACATTGACTGATACATTTTATGATGTTCACTCTTATTCTTTTGTTCATAAATATAATATTCTTATTCCTTCTCTTTTAAGTATCTCTACTCGTGCAATTTGTTTAATTTCTTTTTAGATTTCTTATTAATAATGTCTCGTGTTTTTTCTTTATTAATTTAACTAATAAAAATTAGCATTTGAATTTATATATAAAGACTATGATCATTCTATTCTCCATTTTTACAGACTATATTTATCGTGTTCTCTGTGAAAATCTTCATTAGGTCCTTTTCAGAAATAAATAAGAAAAATTTGTTCTAGCATGAATAATAGTTCTATGAAAATTTTAGATTGTAATCATATAAAAATCTTATAATATTCTCTTTATACTATGTTGTAGAATAGGATAGGGCAAGAAAAACATTTTTTAATATATTCTATTTTTTATTTCAAATAAGCGAAAGAATTAGCTCTATGAATAATTCTGATTCTTACCTCCTTTCTTAAAAAAATAATAATCAGAATTGGATTTATTTTGTGAAAGACGTGATGGTGATGCTAAATGATTGAATGTTGCCCAAAAATCTTCAACAAAACCAATATCAATTAAATTGTTTAATGATTGTTCCCAACTAAAACGTTTATCTGGTTTAATATACCAAAATGTCCATGTAAATTCTAATGGACTTTTTGGACTAATTGTATCTACTGTTCCATTATTCATTTTTTCACGTTGATTAGTTATTGCTACTAATGGTTGTTGTGAAGAAGAAGAATGATTTGAAATATCTGTCATATCTGCTTTTTTTGCCTTCTATAAATAATAAAATCAAAAATGAATAAACAAAATCAAAAAAATGAGAAAAAATTGTTTCATTAGTGCATGAAAAAATGTATATTTAAGATATGCATATAGGCAGGAAATTTCATCATGATGATTCATTAATTTCATTTATTGGTAAAATAATTTTTTTATTAAATATTAATAATAAATATATTTTTTAATATTAATTTTATTATTTCATATTCATAATATTGAACATAAAAATTTTTTTTTTAAAAATGAGATCGTTGCTAAGCAACGAATTTGTTCTAAAAATGGTAGATAAATACATTGAATAAATGAATAAATTCATTTATAAAAATGGCTCACCTTCTTGGAAGTAAAGCATGTATTGATAGTTTACGTGTTGATGTTGATGATTTGCAAAATGTTATTCATGATATTGTTGGAAAAACAGGTTCAATTAAGTAAGAAAAAAGAATTTTTTTTTATGAATAAAAAACAAATATTTATATAGATGTCATTCATGGAAATTTCCGGATAAAATGGCAACAGATATTGACATAAATGAACTTTTACAACGTTATCAATATGGAAAAAATGAAGTTGATAATCAAGTTTCTCATATTGTTTTATTTGAAATTATTATTGATCGGTAAATAAAAAATATTTAATATATATAAGACGGTTCAAAAGTCATTTTATCAAAAGAAATTGAATATCTTCATTATGACTCCAGCTAATAAGCTGAGTTTTTTTTTCTCAATTACAGAGATATATTCAAATTTTGAATCTTTAAAGATATGTCTAACACGATTCTTTCTTAAATACCACTATCCACTTTAACAAGAAAATTTTATTTTTTCATTCATGAGAAGAAAAACAATGTGCCTGTAGACCTGTCATTTCATAATATATCATTGACAGGATGCGTTCTTTCAAAGCTATTTTCTAGACTGTAAATTGTTTGTCAAGTCGAAAGTTAGTCATCAGGAAATTCATTCTGAAAAGCATCATTGATTGTTCGTAATGTTTTTAGACAGAAATCCTTTATTCTTTTGTCATGAATCTCAACATCTAGAAGTACATGAGCTTGAAATAAAGGTTATATATTGAATATATGATAAAATATGAAGGGTAGTCAAAAACAAACCTTCGACTAAAGTGAATGCACAACATGTATCATTTACAAATTTATTCGATTGATTATATTCTATCTGAATAGGTTAGTTTTTGATTATCATATATTGTTTTTCCTATTTGTGATGAAGTAAAAAGTTTTTTTTTGTTGAGATTGATAATCGCACTTAACAAAAGATCTCTCCAGGTATGTCGAAGTAAATATAAAGTTTGCACATGTTCCTATGATTTATAAAGGAAAACAACAATCTATTTACCTAAGCCGTAATGAAAAAATTTCAATTTTCTTTTTATTAAAGTGACCTTTAGGGCATTTTATATTTATTCATAAAAAAAAATTTTCTATTAGGCTTTTACTTGTTTTACATGGTTCATGGCGTTATTTACATGAAATTCAAACAAATGTTTTACCAAATAAAATTGATTCATCATCAACTACCAATCAACAATCAAGTCTTAGTGTTGGTTTAGTTGTTAAAAAATATTGGAATAAATTATTACATTTATCTACCGTACTTCAACAGCACGAGGTTCGAGGGGGTATACTAAGTATTTCTAATAATACTCAAACATTCTTTTTTTGTTTAGAATGAACGCAAACAAACAAATCATAATGGAAGTAAAACAACATCATTAACACGTTCAAAAACAAATGTAAATATTGAAAAACGTTGTCAAACAATTGAAACATCACTTTTACCATGTCAATCATGTTTAAAATTTCAACAATCTCTTCGTGATCATACTGATAATTTAATAAGTTTATGTCATACATATAATTTACCATCATCACTTGCACAATATCGATGTTCAACAATAGAATTATTTTCATCAGATGATATTAATCATTGGTCAGATTGTCAAACAAAAGATATTGATCGTTTATCAAAACATCTTGAATATTTAAATAATACATTAAATAAAACAAAAAATGATTTACAATTAAATGAAAATCGATGTAAAAAACAAGAAGAAACAAATCGTCATTTACAACAATTAATTAATGATGATAAACATGCAAAAAAAACATTACAAGATTTACATGATAAAAAAGTAATTGATTTAAAAAAAGAATATGAACAAAATGAAAAAAATCTTAATGAACAAATTAAATTATTAACAAATCAAAAAATTAAAATTGAACAACAATTAAAAGAAGTTAATGATTTATGTGCTGTAAGAGGAGAACAAATTGAAAAATTAGGTAAATCATACTTTTATTTTCATTATAATCAATAAAGCTCAGAAAAAGATTGAAAATTTCATCACCGACGCCTCTAGTGAATAATAAGTTGAAAAATTAATCACTAATTTTTACTCGTTCTCTTATTGATATTTGAAATTTCTTTTTAAGTTTCTTGTAAATTGATTTTATTATAGCGACTATGAATTTTAAATAATTCTTTTAAATTTAGAATTGGCGAGAAATGAATTAAAAAATTTAATTCAAGATCGTTTTAAATCTGATGATGTTATAAAAACATTAGAACAAGATCGTGTTCGTTTACAAACAGAACTTGATTTAATTAAACGTGATCTTGATGAACGTAATCGTGAATTACAAAAAGAACGAACACGTATTGAAAATATGATTCGACAAGAACAAGTAATAATTTATTTATTTTTTTGTATTTCTATATTTTTATTTCTTCTAGAATTATCAATCAAAACAAAAAGCACTTTCTATATCATATGAAGAATTAACACAAGAATGTGAATTACTCAAGTAAGAAACAAATTATTTTCTAACTAAACAAAATGAAATATAATTCATTTTTATTATTTTATTAAATAAGAAAACAAGTAACGGAATTGGAAATATCTCGAGATGAAGTTGAAAAACATCTTGAAACAGTTCAAAAACAAAATCGATCATCTACAAATACAAATCAAGTTCAATCAATTATGGAAACTAATAATCAATTATTACAGGAAATTAGTACACTTAAAACAAATATTGAACAATTATATCAACAAATTCAACAAATGGATGAACGTGAACAAATGTTATTACAATATCCTGATCTTAATGGACCTATTGAACATGAATCAAGTAAATTTTAACATATTTTCTATTAATTATATTTAATCATTTTTTTTTTACATAGCAACAAATAATATTTTAATTGATATGCAAAATCAAATACATACAAATGAACTTCGTATTGATTTATTACGAAAACAAAATGATTCATTAAAATTATCATTAGAAAAACTTTTGTCTATGAGTAATAATAATAATAATAATTCTTCAATGATAACAGAAGAACGTTATGAAGAATTAAGAAATCAATCAAGACAAGAACAACCATATCGAAGATATTCATATGGCAATGAAATTGTTACATCGGTATGGTTTTTTATTCCAAGACTAAGCAATTCTATAAAATAATGTGGGTGCGCCAGATTGAATGGCTCGTCATTACATTTCTATTCTCATTCACTTAATATATTCTATAGATAAAATAATATATGTCGCAAGATCTAGCGTGAAAAACTCTACAATTTCAAAGGAAAAATTATACAAAGAGAAAACAAGAATAAACGAATTTATTTTCTACCAAAAAGATCTTATTTTTGCTCGATTAAAATTTAATCATTTCAAGTTTTGATCATTTTGAAATCAAAGAGTGTTTCACACGTTGTATTTTGTAGTATATTTTAGTTTATTTATAGAACATATTAAGTAAATGAAAATAGAAATTCAAAGCATTTCCATTAGAATTTTCTATTTAATGATTTATTAATTTCTAAATTAAGTAAGTTTCTATTTATAGAAAACAAAACAAACACCATTATGGTTATTAAATAATGAAATAGTTGAACAACAACAAGCTTTTACAGAAACAAGGTAAAATTTCATTTTCATTAAAAAAAAAAGAATTCTTGTATACATATTTTTTTTTATATTGAAGACCTGTTACAACAACAAATTACATTCCACGTTTTAGTGAAAATGATTATGTAGCAAATGGATGGATTAAATCAGATCCTGATGTTATTCCTCTTACACAATCAAATACTGACATTGAAACTTCTCCTAAACAACATGATCGATCATTTTCAACAAATTCAACACGTAATCAAACAACGTATAAACTTTAAAAAAAATTCTGTACTTTCTTCTAAAAAATTTTTCTTTTTATTCAGAGATTTAATAATAACATCTGAATCTCGTCCACCAACTGTTGCACATTCATCTCGAAGTAATAATAATGGTAGAACATCAACTATTCCTCCACCATCGGATTATGAAATGATAATTGGTTTGTTATTTTTATTAATTTGAATTTGAATAATTTTTTTTTTCATAGGTAAAGGACGAACAACAAGTCGTCCATCGTCTGCTACTAAAAATCGTCATTCAGCAAACGATAGTACTCGTCGTGATAATTCATTACCAAAAAGTTCTCGAACAATAGCATCAGCTAAACCACAAAAATCTGCAACAAATACTGCGATACATCAATGTACAACTTGTAATAAATCATATGATGATAAACGAAATTATGATATACATAAATTATATTGTAGAACTTGAAGTTCATAATAAAATTTGTCTGTTTTCTTTTAAAAAATGAATTGTTGATTGATGATATTTAGTACCAAACAAAAAGTTGAACAACATTGCTGATAATTTTATAAACCAACTAACACTAAAGAGTTTGTTGTATACATAAATACTAGAATTTATGAATTGAGAGTTCTATGTATTTGTAGGATGTAAATAAATAATAACAAACTTAAAATATCGGGAAAAAATCTTTTTTTTCTATTGGTACGGTATTAAACAGATTTATGAATGAGTAGAGGAACATATATTAAAATTAGCCATTTTATGATAGTATTAATTTAGAGCAGAGAATAATAGAAATTAGTAAACAATTTAGATGCAGCAACAGTAACTCAGGTAAACGAATAGAGGACTCTCATAAACAAACGAACAAAATTAAACATTTTGTTGAAAATCTGAAAAAAAATGACGTACTAATGGGCTGTCTATTTTAGGTGGTCTGCCTGTTCTATGATTGGCGCTAAAATTACGAACAATCTGGTCCTCTGTTACAACTCACTAGCCATGAATTTTAATTAGACAGACAGGCGGAAAACTATTTTTTTATATTGTTTAAATCAAGTGATCCTGTTTTAATATAGAATGTAGATAAATGGAAGGCTATAGATTACAATCGTTATGTCGAAAATTGACTAAACCCCCTTGTTGACAAAATATAGAAAAAAGAAACAAAGATAACAGGTGCAAAATTGTTTGATCATCATCGCTAACTTTACACTCATTCAACGTTACTATAAAAGAAGTTAAAACTATTAAAATATCAATTGTTATACAACGCGCGTAGAATATATCATGTTATTTAAATGGATATCATTGGTAATAAATCAAATAGTTAATTCATTTTATCAATCTATTCAAGAAGAATATATTCAATGGGATTATACTATGGAAAAATTTAATGAAGAAATTGTACTTTCAATTGAACGTTATAATCAAATGGAAAAACGTTTTAATGATGCAAAATTTTTTATGCAATGTATTGTATATAAAAAAAGAAGAGATAAAAAACAAAGAGAAATTAAACATTCGAGTATAATGTGTTTGATTAAACAATATCAAAATGAACAATCAACACAAACTATAAGAACTTATAATGACTCACAATTAATTGATGATGTTATTTGTGAGTTTATTCAAATAGATAAAGAATTTATTTCAAGTATTTTATTTCTTTTTTATAGTTAAACTTGAACGATTTCATTTAAATTTGAATGATAATGACAATTGACATGCCTTTGAAAGAAGATTTCATATACATTATTTTAAAGTATTCATTGATATTTGAGATATTATATAAAGAAAAAAAGTGTAATTTATTATAATAAAGTTGTATTCTCAAAAGAAAGAAATATAGACACAAAAAAAAAACAAACCAAACTTCGAAATAGATGCATTTGTTTCAATGTTAAGATAATAGGATGTAGTTTTTAGAAATAAAGTGAAACTTATAAATATCTATGTCATGAAAATCGTGACAATTTCAGTGATTACAACAAATCAGCATAAAATCAATTTTTCTTTTGATTATAGTAGAAGAAACGATTTTTTTCAATTATCCCATATATAATAAAATTGAAAGACAAACTATAATTTCTATGCAATTTCTTAACATTTTTTCTAAAGATTTGAAAACCAATGAAAGATTTCGTTTTGGTATGAATGTCATAGCTGTAATACGAATGAAATTAGACAATTAAAAAAAAAATGATCGAAGTATACTTCTTACTTACATTCATTTGATCCACAATATTTCTTTTTTTTTTGTAATCAATAGCTCATTTTAGATACATTTTGTATTCTTCTTTTCATCATAAATATAGTCTTAGATGGCTCCATGAATCTCTAATTAATATAAAGTTGAAAAATCTGTCTCTACATTGATGTCTTCTGCTGTTATGATCATATACAGTATTTTGCGAGAGAGATTGGATTTAGAACTAAATAAAACATTAAAAATTACATTTACATGCTACAAGTCACACAAATTATTAATATAATGGAGAACAAAAATCGATAATAAATTCATAAGTTCTGAAAAAAATTCTCAAAATAATTGAAAAAAAATCAGTGTTTCATCATTTTTAAGGGTATGATCACCATTTCGATATATCACGATCAGTCGTCGATTTTTTCGAGACGTTGAGGATATGGGTAAGGTTTTTAATTGAGAATGCTTAATTTCATACTGTATTAATACTTGAAAAGTGAAGGAAGAATTTCAATTAGAAAGATAGCCATTGTCCAGATTCACACCAGTGTGCATAATTCGTTGAATAAAACGGTTTATTCAACAGCAAAATAATTTCAGATAGTACATCAAGATATGATCAACACTTATGCCATGAATACGGTAAAATTTGTATAGGCTTCAATACTTATAGCTATAAAGCAAAGGTAATGCAGAAGTTTAGAATAAAAGTTCATGGTTTTTTCTAATTAATCAATATAATTAACATTTATTGGATCATCAATCATTAGATAACGTAATTTTAATCGAAATTTTCATCAATTGGAATCTATATATTTGAATTTTTTCACTATCGTAATCGTGGAGTTGATTAAAATTTCAGAAAACACATAATATGCATGTAATTTATTCTCAAGAAATGATGCCAACATTGATATATAATTTCCATAGTTTTGAACTATTCATATTCAACAGTAAGAAAATAATTTCCTTGAAAAATACTTTAAATCAATTAGAAAAAATCTCAACTAGCGTCATCTGTCAAAAAAACTTCTTTTATTATAAAATTTCTCTACATTAAAAACTTATTCTTCAATAAACAATGCTTAAAATTTACTTTTAATGTACAAAGTAATATTACAGGTAACAACCAATCATTAAGAAGCATCTAGCGACTGAGTGCATGTATATATACACGTGTACTTCAACACGTGATGGTACTAGTTAAATCAGTTTATTTCATATTGGAAAATATGTCTCAAACAAATCATACACACGGCTCTCATGGTCATATTGCTGGTAAAGGAGGTCGTGCTCGAGATGATCCTATTGGAACTAGTTGGTTTAACGACATTTGAATAAATACATTATTTTATGATATTTTCTTTAGGTGGTAGCACAGCTGACGGTCAACTGACGCATCAAGATCCATTACAAGGTCTTGCTAATGCTCAAACAGGTGCAACTACTAAAAGTACTATTGGCTATTCGAGTAATCAAACACCAGGTGCTGTTGCTAATCGAGATCAAATTATTTCGGATAATCAAGGTAGTACCGGATCCAATAATAGTGGCCAATAAAAAGTCATTTAATGGATTTTGTTATAATGTTATGTTTTAATAATCAAGCATAATTAAAATAAAATTATTCTAGCCTTAGAATTTGTTCATATATTTTTTCAGATTGATACAGATATTTCTTTTGAATCTATTCAATTATCATTGAAATATATGCAAAATTTGATTTTTTTCTGACGAAGATTTACATTTATCTGATTATCATTTTGAATAAGAATGATTTCGAAAATTTACATACATATATTCACTTTAGCTTTTAGAGTGTATTTTTTCGATATTTTATGATTATCCATTGTATTTATTTCAACATTTAATAGAGGAGATAGCGATGAAGATTAAAGAAAGATCGCAGTTTGAGATAAAAATTTGTTTTTTTTTTGATTATAGCTTTTCTCAAGTTTACTTGGAATATAACTTGGAATTTAATATATATATATATATGAAAGTGAAATCAATCCAATGAGATGCTTAAAAGAAAAAATCCAATGTTTTTCATAAAATTTTTTAAATATTTAATAATGATGTTATTGACGAATGATTAATAGTTATGAGAACATGATTTTGTAAATAAATAGATGGAACTAGAAGTACGAGTTTTATCGGTCAAAATAAATATCAAAAGGAGAATGCTTCATATTGGTATAAATAGTATGTTAAATATTGATTAGTATTTATATAAGAAACACGAATCATCTGCACATTGTTTTTCAAATTATTTTTTCATTGATAATGATCAAGAATATCAATGGATGATCTAGTCCGCATATACCATATACTAACTATTGAAGTAGGAGATGTAAAACGATGTATCTTTTATCGAATTTTTCAGGTATAATAGTCCTTTTTATATTTTGATAATATCTATTTTATTACTTCTATGTTTGGACTTTTTTTTCTTGAAAAGACGGGTCTTTTAAATCTCTACAAAATCATATATTTTTATTTGTTTAAATAATGTCGATCTTTTTCTAACACATACTTCGACCAAAGTATGATGTTACAAAATAGTGCACTGTTGACTATTTGTTTGAAATATGTTCCTGAAAGCAATAGACATTATTTAAGCAAATAAAAACTATATCATTTTGTAGAGCTTCAAAAGATGTATCTTCTGAAGAAAAAATGAAGTTCAAACAAAGAAATAATAAAATAGATATTATCTAAAAGACCTGAAAAATTCAATAACACAAAATCTTTTCAAATGATTCATCAATCTCATTTAAAAACGCTTTCATTTTCTTATAGTCGACGTCAAAGGTTTCAAGCAATATTTTTTTGTTTTGAATTGTGTCTTAAATAATACAATATTAATTGTATTCGATTATTTATTTGTATAGGAAAAACCAAATACTATGTATATAACATGTTTGGGAAGGCTTGTTTTTGAAATAGAAATCTTTTTTATACAATTTTTACAGAGCACTTTTTGGGAAAAACAACTAAGATTGTACCATATATTTGTGCAGTGATATTTGCAAAACAATGTTGCAAACATTTTGAAACACCCATATTTCAATGTTGAATATTTTGATTATAGCACCACCATTTCTCAATGAAAACTAAGTATTCTTTACCAAGACGTTTAGCAATAAAAAAGCTCTAAAAAAGTCTGGCCGAATGAAAAGTTTTCTGAATATTTTGTGTTTTCTTTTTGTAGTTGATTACTTATGGAAGTATTCTACAACAACAATAACATTTTGTAGTGTTCTATGTCCTTATTTACTTAATGATCGAAGTAAATTAGTTCAGTGTAGTTTAAATACACAATTCAAAGACAAAAAAGTGGCGCAAAACTTTTGACATCCATAAAAAAAACTAAATATAAACATATTCATGCTAGAAGATGTTATACTTTGTACAAATATGTATTGTATGTTTCTTATAATTTACGAGTTTGTATGCCAATTAGAAGACTGACAAATGTTCAGAATATAATAAAATATGCAAGACATGTAGGGATAATCGAATTTAGATATTTTCTAATAAGATTGATGTTTGACTGAATCCTCTTCTTACAACATTCTGACATTCATCCTATCGAATCGTGAATATTGTCGTTTATTGAAGCTATTAAATAATTTTTTTTTCTCAATCAGATGAGTATAATAAATTTTTTGTATTTCAATCAAGGAAAAATTAAATAACGAAATGACAAATAAAAAAAAAACAGAATGCGTTTAAAGATTCTTTG
Source organism: Macrotrachela quadricornifera (assembly GCA_022393335.1). NCBI lineage: Eukaryota > Metazoa > Rotifera > Eurotatoria > Philodinida > Philodinidae > Macrotrachela > Macrotrachela quadricornifera. The sequence goes on from JAJEKB010000981.1 coordinate 272,234, forward strand.
TCGTAGATTATTATTAATATAAATGAAATTTTAATTACAAAATGAGATAGAAACATAAACGAACATGATTTTAATCATCATCTAATGTATTCACATTTGAACTGTCACTGTCATTATTCGATTCCTCCTGCTCTTCGAAAGAACGTTTATGTGATATGAATGTATTCGTAGGAATAGTATTAGTTGATGATGATGATGATGATGCTGTAGAATGAAGACGTATATGTTTATTGAGATTTGATGGATCACTAAATGGTCGAAAACAAACTCGACATTGTAATGGTTTATATCCTGTATGGGTACGAAGATGAATTTTTAAACCATATTTACGATTATAAACCTCAAAGTGAAAAAAAATAAAATAAAGATTAAACATTTTACATATAAATATAAATTTTACTTTGCCACAAAAAAGACATAAATGAGCTTTACGTTGTCTTCCATCATTATCTAATGAAGTAAATTCTAATGCATGTGTACCATCAAGTACACTCATTTTATATGATGATACATCATTTGTAGAAAGTGTCATTGGTTGTGGTATATGATCTTTTTCTTTAATTTCCTCGTCTTTTTGTTTATCATTAATAATAGAATGTTGACGAGAAGGTGGAGAAGAAGAAGATCTTTTTGTTGATGAAAAATCCATTAAACGTTTTTTTATTGGAGATGTACGAACAAATAATCTTTCATTAAGATTAATATTCATTGATAATGTTGAATCATGACATTGATCAAGAAGAACATGTGCAACAAGAACATTTAAATAATTTTGTTCTATTTTACATCGAGGACATCGTGTCGCTATTAAAAATTTTAAAAAAAAATTATTTTAATTAAAATAAATAAGAAGAATTTAATTTTACATTTAAGAAGTTCTTCAACTTTGAATATTTTTGTTAATTTTATTTTTTCACATATTGTACGTAATTGTGGAAGACTAAACCAAGCAAGAAGTGGTTCATCTGGAACAACTAAACGAGTAGTTCGAAAACCAAATAAATTTGTTTCAGTGGATTGAAATAATTCAATATTTTGTTCGTCTGGAGTACGAGCACTTTTTATTGCTAATATCCATTCTTGAAAGAGTCCTGGTCCAATTAAATGTTGATTCCAACCATGAATCTAGAAATATAGCTTTGTATGTCTCTAATATTTCAATAGTTAATACTCAAAAATTAATTTTTGACTAACTTCTTTATTTTTCTTTTTCTATGTCATCATACAATTTTCAATGAATAACTTTGGACTACAAAAGTATAACAGTCCACATATAAATATTATCTGATTGACCAATGAAAAGAATTTTAACTTATATTGTCATAATTAAATTTTAGTAACTATGTTAGATCATTTCAATAGATTTCAAACAAATAAAAACAAACTCGAACTCCCTAGTTTCAACAAGATATGAAATCCGATAGTTTGTGACTTCACACTTATATCTAATAAATATCTTGATGTAAAAATGGGACAAGATAGAATAAAGATAGTTATTAAGAAATAGATATCTTATATATTTCTCTACTATAGCAGAAAATATAATTCTGATATTCTTTTCCTCTTTAAAATTTTACTTACTGGAATTTTATTATAATGTTGATTATGATCATAAAAATCCGTTAAAAGAAAATTGTATGGTAATTGTTGAAGAAGATAAATTAATGAACCTTCTTTTAATGTTGTACCAGCAACAGCTAATGGTTTTATTGTTGTTGTTATTGGAAAACTTCCATTAATATCTGCATATTTAGCAATTGGTTTGATTATTTTAACATCCGACATTTGTTATAAGCTCAGCAGGAGAATATCGAATGAGATGATATATAGTATGACCAATTGTGTATAGGTATGTGACAAGTGTTGACAGGTGAAAGAACTGATTTCTTTTTCTTTTTCTTTTTTTTTCTTATCTCTCTTTTTCTCCATTTCTCTCTTCAAATTATATACCAATCGGATACGAGAGAAATCAAATAAAAGAAAAAACGAAGTTACTATTGGGGAAAAAGGTATTTTGATGGTGTCAATCATCAAGTATGTATGCAGAGACATTATTTATTCAGTACAACATTACTAATAAAACAATGAATAGAAAAGGACAAAAAAAAAGAAAAGAGAAACGAACAGAAGTCATGAAACTGTTCTGCTTATGTCTTATTACACCACTCAACTTGTTACCATAGAGATTCATCTATTGACGAGTCAAATTTCATTCAAGTGGAAGAAATACCTTCAATCATCATCTGCCTTCTTCTTCTTCTTCTTTTATTACTCTTCTATATTTTGTTTGATTGTTCCTGTCTAATAACCAAAGACAATTTAATTGGCATTGAATACATTGTCGTTTATCGTTTTCACACCTCTGTAAACTTATAATTATCTTGTAAAGGAAGACTAAGACATAAAATTCTATCATTCGATTCAATACACTAAAATGATAAGCTGAAAATACGTTTACAAAAAAAAAAAAGAGAAAAAGACCGCAATACAACGACAGCCGATGTTTTTCTCATCATTGATTTAGATGCTAATTATTATAGACACGTGTTGCTTGCTGTTCCGATGTATGAATTTTAGTATTTTTTCTTTTAGTATGACATCCAATCCAATGATGAGCATACTCTTGGGTCTTCTTTCTATTGTTCATTCACCTCACTTGAACAGGCTTAGACGACAAACAAACAGCACGTGTGCGTTCTTTCTCTCTACTTAATATGTTCGATTAGCGCACTTTTTTTTTTTGAAATGTACAAAAAGTGTTTTCGTTACTTCTCTTTACCGTATGTATGATCAGCGACTCTTTTTTTTTATAAGTGGGGATCAACATGGACAATTGTTTTGATCTTGTACTCATCTTGCTACTATTTATTGATAGAAGAACGATGAAATTGACATAACAGATTAAATAAAAAATGTTTCCAACTGTTTTATTCAATTTTAAATCTTTTAAGATCGTTGTAATTTCATATTTATTGTTAATATTTATTGAAAAATCTTTTAATACAAATAGTCTAATTATCAGAAATGAAATCTGAATACACTTGAATTCTATATTGAACATATATGAGATTATTTTTATGCTCTATTGAATTCTAGAAATATACGCTTATCAGATTGACTCGAAACATTATCAAAAATCAATTATGTTACATCTGGATATGTGTCGTTAGTACTTATCAAAACATCAATTATACATTGATCTCTTGAAATCTTACAGTAATTGAGAAGTTAAAAAAAATTATGAACTTAAAATTGTCTCTTTAAACAAACTATAAAAAAGATTCAATCATACTTTATCTTTTTTTTTTATTATTTTCATCTATTTGTATATAGAATTAAGTCAAATTTTCATATCTTTATAAATATATTTCTTTTTCATGAATATCCATAGTTATCATACAGAGAGTATATAAAAAAAAATAAATATTATCAAAAAAAAGAACAATAACAAGTACATAGTTTTAAGAAATCGAAAATAGTATTTTTTTCTTCTTATATCAAAAATATATATTTTATACAAATCAAAAACAAAAAACAAAATATAATAACTCTCATTAATAACAAACACCGAGATGACATGCTTCGCATAATGATGAATTATGTTTTGCACGCATATTTCCTTTTCGTTGTAATAAACGTCGAATTGGTTTAATACCATTATGTGTTATATCCCAATGAATAGATGAAATTGAATTAGGAAAAAAATATTTAAAAATTGTAAATGCTAAATTTTTCATTACTCGACAAATTTCATCTACGAAAAGAAGAAATAAAATATTTTTAACAAAAAAATTAACTTTTTATTTTCTTCTTTAAATCTTACCGAAATACCACAATGGATGAACAGTTGAATAACAATATTGACATTGTTGTGTATAAAGTTTTAATAAAACAATACCGCCTTCGTTTGGCTTCGATATATGAAATGAACAACGTGCACGCATTGATGTCCAACAATGTCCACATATATCACATTTAAATTGTGCTTTTGCATTATCTGATTGCATCATAGAATAAAATGCACTGAATGCCCGAGGACATATGAAACGTGCATCATAAAGCATAAGACGATAGTCAATATTATATGTCATAGCAGTAGCCATGATTAATCGACCAAATTCGCCATGCCAAGCCCAAGCGGTATTTTCACAAAAATGTTTTTTATCATCATCACGTATTATTGCTGCTCTATGAGCTAAAAACAATAAATAAATAAAATTTTGTTTTTATTCTTATAAAGAAAAAAAAAACAATATAATACCATCATCGGTAATTGTTATTGTTGATGGATAATTTAAATCAATACAATCGATATCATATTCATTAGAAAATATACTTTCATTATCATCACTATCATCATAACTGATACCAGAATCATTTGATGTAAAACGACAAAGATTATCTGAGATATATCTTTTATTTTTATTGTCATCAACGACATGAGATAAATCGTTTTTTCTTAATGTAGAAATTGGATATGTTTGAAATTGTTGCATTGCAAATGCAAAATCGTTAATATAATGTGTATATTCGAAGTCGAGAATAGATGGAAATGATCTGTATTTGTATAATAGCTAGCGAGATATATTTTATTTCTTTTTCGTTCTTTATTTTAAATGTCTAGGTCTCGTGGATTAAAATGAACTTAAAGTAACGAATTATATATCGATAAAAGGTATCATAGTTATATATTTAAAAAGAAAACAAACAATATATTAGAGAAATTTATTTGTTCTTCTATTTTTGATTTTGAGTTGAACGCGTTGTTAAACCATTATTATAATCATATGCACTTAATGCTAATATATAAATAATATCAGGTAATTCATTTGTATAAACTTCTAAATTATATTTATTCGACCATATAAGGGATGATAATCTCGTTCTTGTTCGTGCAAGAATATAATTTGGTTGTTGTTCATCCCGAATTTCATTTGTAAATGTATATGCTTTATGTTCCATTATTAAACGTCGATTTCCATATTGAATAAAATATCGAAAACGATAGGAAGGAAAAGCTTGACCGATTTGTCCAAAAATCCATTGATTATATAAAATATCATATACTTGAATTTCAGCATTATATACTATTAAAAAAATATAAATATTATTTAGTTTATTAAAAATTTTCAAATAAATATCTTACTCCATGGAGACCAATTATTTCTAATAGAAGCAACTCTTTGTTTTCCTGGATAAGCATATAATTCTGCTGTTTGAGTAATAGTATAACGTGATTCAAGTCGATAAAGTAAATTCTTTCCCGATTGATCATAAATTGAAAATTCACCAGCTTTAAAACCAGAAAAAAAGTCCTTTTCAATTACATATTGACGAAGTACCAATTGAGATTGAATTTTTGGAAAGACAAGACAAATATATACAAGTACAATAAAAAACGTTGTCATTGTGTAAAACACTAACGGCAAAATGACATAGTAATATCTGACTGATAGGAATAAATAATATAAACAAACTCTTTTGCAGTAGCAGATAATTTCTTTTCATAATTGAATCTGTTGACCTATATGTTCGTTTTTCATTAATTATTTTTACAATTAGAGGAATAAAAATAAACCTTATGGAATACCAAGGATGTGCGTAATTACTACTTTTATTAATTATAATCAATCATAATTCACAAGAAATTCAAAAAATTATAGTCATCAGAGTTGTTTAATAGAATAATATTTAGATTTTATATTTAATTATTAAAGCATTATTTTAAACATTGAATTATTATTTTATCAATTGACAATACACTCTCTATATAATATAGTTCATTATAAATAGTTTGAATTCAATGTACAATACAGTATTCATTTCAATATAGATGTAAAAATTTCTTTAATTAATCAAAAAAGCTAGTTTTTAAGAATATTATTATATTTAATTTGAATAAGTTCTGAAAAAGTTCTCTCAATATCGGGACCACAGTTAGAAAAAAAATTGGTTTCACACATCTTTAGTATTGAATCTAAGGCACATTAATGTGCTGTTCTGTAGAATTCTTTTATATTTAGATCATTCCTTTCTGTCAATAGATGAAAACTATTGTAATATTATATTTATCTGTTTTCATACATAGTCTATGTAAGTTGTTAGTTCAAAATTGATAGATAATCAAATTAATTAATTGAACATTATTAAACTTCAATGTTTCATGAATATTCACTTGAATGAAATCTAGTATATCATTTAGATTTTGGATTTTTCATCATAATAGAAAATTATAAAAATATAAAATATTTACTATACTCGATTGATTATCTTCGAAAAAAATGTTCAAGTCATTTTATTTATAATATTAAAGTTATTTCCTATTAATATGTTTATATATGATTAAAATAAATTCTTGATCATTGAACTATTGCACATTGTTATAGTCGAATTGGTAATAACAGTTCCTAAATGCTAAATATCATATTGACAAGATTAATTTTCATATTAAACTAGTTTATGACATAATTTCATCATTTTCATCTTTCGAAAAATTGTAGTATATAATTGAGTATATAAAAAAGAAGTAGGTGGAATAGGCTTATGATAAATGAAAATGCGTCGGAGATCTTGAAGATAGTTAAGACAACTTTTGAGTATACGAAATTGGATTGAAGTGAGTGAAATATGCTGAGGTTCGATAGAAGTAGCTGAACACGGTAAGTGTGTGTGCAAAGTGATAAATGTAGATGCGAATTTTGCATTATTGTACACCCAGAGTCGCCGAAACGGTCACTCAGAATTATACTTACACTCTCATTCTCAATTTGTATAGTGCAAAAAAGATTTTGGAGTACACCAAGTTACAATCAAAGAAGATTAGAGTAATATCGCGGTACGATTAAATTGAGAGGAAAGTACAGATGGACTAGAGTGAAGTTTGCGTGGGATGCAAATGCAGTAACGAAGTATTGGAGTAGAGCCTTTAGCTACTTGGAAATGAATCGTCTTCTACATCTCCGACAAAATGAGAGTCTTTTGTGTGAGTACGTTTTGGGGATGTATTCTCCTGGTAAAACGTGAATCATGATATTAGCGAAGGAGAAAATTTTAGACATAATAACTTTTTAATACAAATATGTTCACCAAATACCCGGATTCTATATTTGGAGAAATTAAAATAGAAAGCTACCAAGATCTGAGAACATTATTTTCTACAAAACTGTATTAAGAAAATGGCTATATGGAAATTACTTGACAAACGATGATTTGGTCTATGATGTATTATGAACTTAGTTTACAAGCAACGCTCATCGGACGGCTTGCTCAGCTCTTTCTCATCAAAATCGTATTTCTGAACTCCGACAAGGCTCTTCATTTATATAACTAATAAAAACTAACGTCATATCCATGTTTTTCAATCTTGATTGTCCTTCGGTCAAGTTTTATGTAGTATAATCTCTTATTTTTATCTTATCTTTGGACCCATCGGTGAAGTGTAGACACAAGCAAATAAGCAAGAAGATAGCTTATGTTCCATAAACATTTCTCTATGAAAAAGAGAGTATAGGTCTCAGAAATTAGTCAGTTCCTCAGCATTTATACGGCACCTATTCGACACTTATCAGCACCTAGTCAACACCTACTATCTGTTTTAGGTGCCCAGATGTTCACACTTTCCTTCTTGCCTTAATCCCATCCCTATTGATGTATTGTATTTTAAAATTAAATTATCTATGCAATAAATTTCTTATCTTGATAATTTCTTTATAAGACAAAATGAAAAAGAAAGATTAGAACATAATGAAAAGCATAATAATAAATAATAAATAAACTGGTTTTCAGTTTAATTTTAATATAGATTTAATAAAAAAAAATCTTTTTTGAAATCATAAATACGTGTTAAAAATAGCATATCGCTCACATAAAAATCTATTTTTGTTTAAATAAAAGTCCTTCTTTTCCCAAATAATCCATTAAAGTTGTACGTCCAAATGCTACTGCTGGTGTCAAAACACCTCCTCTACAAAAAATAAAGTTAAATAAAACTAAATAATAAAATAAATTTTTTTTTCATACTTCACTGGTAAACGATCATTCTCTTTAAGTAACATAGTTGCACAAGCAACTAATAGTTTAGATGTTCCACTATATCCTGGATCCTGTCCTGTAAATTCATGAATTAATTTTTTATTGCTTTCTGTATGAGTTACAAATGTCATATTAAATGTAACTTGTTCACACTAGAAAATAAAAAAATCAAATAAAAATTTCTTATTTTTATTATCTTTTTCATTTTACAGCTGTTCGTGTTGGTCCTTCTTTAGTTACTAATCCAGCAGAAAATAAGCCAGGAAACTAATTAACAAAAAAAAAATCAAAATAGAAATACTATGAATTTATATAATTGTTTACTTTTAATAAACAATTAATACCAAGTTTAAATTTAGTAAATAACATAAAAAGCATACCAAAAAGGACTAGTTTAATAACAGAAAAAACTGAAGATATTTGAACGTAAGGTTGAAAACGAATCTAAAATAAAATTTTTTTAAAAATTCATTTCAATACTTATTGAACTTTACTATTACTGGTTTTTTATTTAGTTTTGTATAGTTAAAATATTGTGTACGTTGAACAACTGATTTATCACTACCAGGAAATGGTGCAGCCCAAACTGATTCTCCATTAACCATTGTTTTAAAAATTGGTTTTCTAAATAAAATTAAAATAAATTAAATAAAAACTTTAACAACTACCTTCCGATTTTATATTTTGAATAAGGTAATTTTTGTTGAAATAGTTGTTGACGAATATGTTTTAGTTCATTTGAATGTGAAACACCATGAACAGCTGATTCCCATGTTGCATAATTAATTAAACCACCCTTATAACAATAAAAAAAATCTTTTTTTTTTTATTCAATTTCTTTTTAACATACGGTTGTATCACCAAATTCTGTTTTTAAAAAACTTTCCATTGATGCAATATCTATAAAAATAAAAAAATGAAAAAAATTATTTTTTAATATAAAAAAATTTAACCGATATATACCAAGATTCTTTTGTTCACATTCTTGTCGAATTGTTTCAACACCAAGATCAGCAATAACAGAATCAAAACCACAACTACCAATTATAGCTATTCCACGTTCTGCAGCTTGACTATCATAACGAAGTTGCATTGTTTCAAGAAACTACAATAAATTAATAGAATATTTCACTATTATTTACTTATTTTACTTGTGGTTCACCACATATATCAATATAATGTGTACGTGCTTCAAGACAAGCTTGTACTACAGGTTCACCATAAAGACGATACTGAAATATTATTTATTATTCATATTGATAAAAAGAAAAATCTTTTCATGTTTCGTTTACATACAGGTCCAACACAATCAACTAAAATTTTTGTTCGATTACACATATCAATTAATGATTGTTGATTTGTAACATTTGCAACTATTGTATCAACATTGGAACTTAAATTTTCAATACCTAGAGAATTTTAGGATTAGATTTTCATTTATCTCTTAATCAAGAATAAATTTTTTTCGAAATAATTTAAACACCTGTGACATTTGAAGCCTGTTGAAGAACTTGTTTTAATTTTTCAGCTGTTCTTCCAGCTACGCCCCATTTAAAACCAAATTGCTTTCCTTTTCTTGCCATTTCTTCAATGACATATTGACCTGTATAGCCAGTCGCACCAAAAATAATGATATCAAGTCGATTAGACATTGACATAGAACTGCTATTAACTGATCTAGAGTGAAATTCTATTATCTTTTAATAATCAAAGCTTTTACAACAATCATAATATTTTTATTTTATCTAAATTTTTAATCAAGACAACAGAAAAAAATGACTTTAATATTGAACTTTAAATATAATATTTTGTTTTGAATATTGTTCATTTGAAATCAAGTAGTTCAACATCGAAAATCAATGTTGAATTACCAGGAATCAGTCCATTGCCAACACCTTCTTTGCCTATTTATAAATATTTAAATATAATTTAGTTTATACGAATGACTTTATTACCATAAGCATAATCAGGTGGACATGTAATAGTAGCTCGTTCACCTTTTGACATTTGAGCTACACCTTGATCCCATCCCTATTGATGTATTATATTTTAAAATTAAATTATCTATGCAATCATTTTCTTACCTTGATAACTTCTCTATAAGATAAAATGAAGAAGAAAAATTGATTATTACTCTCAAACAAATCACATATAAAATATTCACCCTCGACCGAGTGTAAATTCAAATGGTTTATTTCGATCACGAGATGAATCAAATTTTTTTCCATTCGTTAATGTTCCTGTAAGACAACGATATTATTATTCAAAAATCCTCTCGATCTATCACCTGTATAATGAACAAAAACACGTTGTCCTACTTTTGGTTGTTGACCTAATAATCCAAAATACACAAGAATCTATTTCAAAAGAACAAGAAAACAACATTTAACACTAACCATTTCCTTCTTTAATTGTTTCAACTTTAAATCCTGATGACATATTTACTTTTTTTATAAATATGAACAAATATTCTACAAAAAGAAAAATGAAATTTGTCTATATCTTTTATTTATATATGTATATACAAAGCGAAAAAAGAAGAAAAATAATAATCATAGCCAAGTATAGACGCTAAAAAAGCCAGTAACAACAACAAACATGTCTTTTTCTTTGAGCAGTGTGAATTATTTACATGAAAAAGAAAACAGAAAAACGAACGTGACATACAACAATTAGACAAATTTTAGTTATAATAAAGAACCGGTTTTATTATTTTTTTTTTTTTGCGAGATGGTTATAATAATAATAATAATCCAGAGTATAAATATTAACAGCAAGCTAAAAAAATTATAGTTTGTTCTTATGAAACACTATTAATCGATTGTGTTGGACCGCGCATTGTAGATAGAACAGTGTCAAGCCATTTCAATGGACCTTCCAAATGAATTTCTACCCAACATGGTGTACATGTTACTGCTTGACGTCTATTATTGAAAATTATATAAAATAATATTTTTTTATTTTGAAAATAAAAATATTTTTTACCTGTATTCAACACCCCATCCTTTAACAAAACTCATTCGAATGATACACATTCTCATGAGATTATAAACTGCTTCATAACCTTCATGTACAGCAGTACTAAGTATTTGTGCAAAATCATCACTATCAAAAATTTTCAGTCGAATTTCTGATTAAATATAAAAAATGAAGGGATGAGTTTCTTTTTACAACAAAAAAAATCAAATATTACTTGGTGGAATTTTACAGACAGTTGCTGGATGCCATGATAATCTTTGATTTGTTATTGGACTTTGAACAAAAACAGGATTACCTGATATACATTCAGCAAAAACATTTCCACGTATATGGAATAATTTAACACCATGTCCAATATGACGTCGAGCTTTATCAATATCGAATGTTCTATGAACATTTGTTAAACCACCCAAACAAAATCGTTCAGCATTTGATGGGTCAGTAAAACCATCAATAATAACTTGTGGTTGTGTTGCATGAAATTGTTCACCAACACGTGTTGACATTTCATAATATGATATAAGACACCATTCATGAGGTTCATCAAATGGTACTTGCTCACCATTTGTTATAGAATATTGAGCTGGATGAGGGGATATTGTTGACACTGGTTGTTGCAGTTGTTGTTGAGGATAAATAGGATTTGTATCTGTTGATGCAGGTGGAACTGTATCAAAATCCATTGGAGTTTCGTGTGAATTATGATTAGTTTCATCATTATTTGTGGCACCAGGAGGTGAAAGAAGAGAATCTTAATTGAATAAAAAATGAATAATAGAAAAAATGAATTATATATATAATCGCTGTGCTTGTTTATAATGAAATAAATTACAAGTAGATCAGATGATAATAAATTATTCGTTCGGTAGAATTTATACTTAGATAGCTTTTCTTGGTTCAAAAAAACATTGTAAAATATGATCAAATGGATCATTTAGTACACTATTTATTTGATTATTCTATACTGAATTTATTATTCGTTTATTACAAAATAGAATTTTTTTATGAATTTAGTATTTTATTCGGCCGTATATTTTCATTATCATTTGTTTTAATGAATTTAAGTATCGTAAAAAATACTGGAAATATGGAAAAATTATAAATTAACCTTCAAAAATATTTTATATCGTCTTTAATCGTATTGTTTTAAGAAAATTCTATATCATATTCTTTCAAATATAAACTGTATCGTTTTTATTTTTATTTTACCTTGTGAACTGATACTTCCAGGTGACACTTGATAAGAAGGTGGTGATTGTTGTTGTTCAATAGTTGCTTGATATGTTGTATTTTCTGGTATTTGATTCGGCATCATATCATTTATTGAAGCCGAACGTAAATCTTGTATATCACGAAATGCTTCGGGCGGTAAATGTGGAACATAAACGGAATATTTAGCTAGCAAAAACAATGCAAAGATAAACATATATATATATATATATAAATAATAGAATAATTACTTGGTACACGTTCGTAATGAAATGGATTAATACAAATATCATCTCGAGAATAATGAAATGCATTTGGACAATAATCAACTGGTTTTAGTTCATTTTGATTTGATAAATCTGGCCAACGCCATAGACGGCAATAAATCACAACAGGATTTGATCTTAATGATTGATTTGGAGGAACATCAAGTGATCTAAATAAAATATTCTTTTATTTTATTTTTATTTTCAAAAAATAGATTTGTAATTAAATACCGTGGTATAGTTACGCATTTTGTTCTTGAATCTTTATGTACAATAGCCTTTTCAAGCTCTTCAATTGCAGTATTCTTTTTTAATTTTGTTAATTTTTTAATTAAATTTCTTATCATTTTTTCTGAATTTTCATTTATATTTGATGATGATGTCATATCATTTTGTTTAACACATAATTCAACAAACCGTTGAACAACCGGTGATACTGAACGTTTTTTAGTTATTGAATGTAAAATAGAAGCTAAAGGATTTGATGATGGTGATGAATTATTATTCATTGTTGTTGTTGTTGGAGAAGCAATTGACATCTTATTAATTAAATCTAGAAGAAATAAATCTTTTTCTTTTAGTCTCTGTCGTATATATACAATATATATATTTTTCTTTCTTTTTTTTTATAAAAAAAAAAAAACATGAAGTTTCGGACAAAATATACAAAACAAAATTATACAATATTTCACCTAGATGCTGGATGCCAATGTTTCATTCCTTCAAAATCATATAAATTTTCATAGGCTAACAAAAATTCATTTGTACGATTAAATTTATTTATTTTCATTTTCTTTTTTCCATCTGATGAATTAATATGTAATTCTTTTTCCATAGTTAAAATTAAAAACTGTTGCCATTGTTGTTGAACTGATTGTATTTCATTAAATAAAATTGAATCAAGTACTGCATCATCATCTAATAATTCTCTAGAATAGAATATATATATATATATATATATGTAAATATTTGTATGTAAAATAAACTTACGTATTTGATGCAATAGTTGAAGCAATTTTTTTCTTCTTTTTCTTTTTTATTGATTCATCTTTTGGACAAAGTAGTAAACCTTGTGAAGGTATTGGAAGAATTTCTTTTTCTGTTGATGATTTTTTTACCATAGGAATATCTAATATAAATATGAAACTTGAACGAAAAGTACGAAATAATGTTATGTTATCATGACCCAATATTATTATACAACGTTGTAAGATAAGAAAAACAAAATACTTTTTTTCAAAAGTATGAATAAAGAGAATTTATTGTAATATACTGCGTAATAAAGAAATCTTTCTTTTTTTTTGTTTTTTTATAATTAGAAAGCAGTAGTTTTTTGTGTCAAGTGGAAGACCATACTCATCGTTAAGATTAAATTATATTTTTAATGAATATTTACGTCGTTTTTTATGGTACAGGTATGTGTTTCTGTTCTCCTTTTCTTATTATAAAAGAAACCTTCTGAATGCATAAAGGAGTATGTGTAAAATGTCAATATTTGTTTCGCTTCATTGAAGCGAAAAAGAAAAAAAAAGGGTCGGATATATAAGTATGTATTTTGAGTACAATGAGGTTAAGAATGTAAAAAAACATTTTTGATTTTAGTTTGAATTAATTGTACTAACTTTTTATTATTGTTGTAATTGATTGTTTTTGTAATCGTTCATTTAAATTTGAACGAAATTTATTTGATGATGATGGTTTTTGTTTATGTCTTTGTTCTTCATTTGCTAATAATTTTGCTTTTTGACGAGTAAGTTCTTCATCAAGTAAGTTTTTTTCACATTTTGAATTTTCAATTGATGAGATTATAGAGTTTGCTAAAGGAAAATAAAAAAAAAAAAACAAGATGATTTTGAGTTTTTAAAATATGAAAACATATAACATACGAGATATTTCAGTTTGTTTTTGTTCATTAGACCATGAGTGAGATTTAATTATTGATGAAGAAGAATGACAAGATTTTTTATTAGAAAATAAATTTTCATTATTTTTTCGTTTATAATTATTTTCTTGACTAATAAAAATATTTAGAAAATTTTATTTTGAATTAAACAAAAAAAAAACCAATTGATATATTACTTTGTTGATATATTCGTATCAAATAACTTTATATGATAATGTGTATTATATGATGAAGAAAATGTTTTATTTTTATCTGACAATATATCATCGAATGAAAAGAATTTTTTTCGAATTGGTAATGAATATGTTTTACAGCTATTATCGTTATTTATATCTGATGATGATATTCGATGATCAACATCAGATGTACATATAGATGATGAAGCATGTTCGAATGGCTAAAAACAAATAAGAAAAATTATTCTTGTAATGAATTATTGAATGATTTATAATGAATAGCAAGTTTTTATATTTATTCTTTCTTAATTCTTGAAATATTTCGTTTAAAATAGTGTATATGGTGGAACAGAACTTGATATATTTTTTTATTATGTTAGTTAAAGCAATTTAGGTTTGAATTTCATTTCATTAATGGCGTTAAGTGATTAGGACGAGTATGCTTATATACCTGGTTAGTGCGAAATGGATCAATATACAGAAATAGGAAGGAAAGAAAAAAAGAATCATTACTCATTTTGCTTTATTGTATTATGTACTCGATTTTGAATAAAATATTTCAGAAAGTGAGAAGGAATAAATGTAAAAATCGATTATTCATTATGAATTATCTGATATAATAATTACTTGTATTCGTTCATCAATATCAGTTGTTGTTGATGTTATTCTTAAATCTTGATCAAGTGCAATTTGTTTTTTATCAAATAATCCAATACCAGGTTGATAAACAAATGATAATTGTTCTTTATCATTAATTGTTGTTGTTGATGATGATGATGATGATAATGGTATAGGCCAATTCGATTGTGATGGCTGTATAATATTAGCCGATGATATTGAAGGCGGATCACACCACATTAAATATTCATATCTTAAAAAAAAAGAAAAACAAATATCAATAACTTCTTATTTATTTTTTCTTTTTTAAAACGAATTAAGATGTTACAAAATCGTTTTTTTTTAATTTCTTATCCATCAACACAACAAATAATTATTTCAACAAAACAATTAATGATAAAATAATGGTTATTTGTAATGTTGAATATATTAATAATTGATGACTTGATTTTTCTTCTTTTTTTCTGCACCTAATTCGAAATGTTTTGTTCTTTTAATAGCTAATTGTTTTTTGAATTTACATTCCGTACATTCCATACGTAAAACAATTTTTTTTGTTGTTTTAGCTTTTTTATGAAAAACAGGTTTCTTTTGTCCACCATAACCTTTTTGTTTCATATCATAACGTCGTTTACCTTGAGCATGAACACTATCCTTGCCTTTTTTGTATTGTGATACTTTATGTAAAGTATGTTTTTTGCAATTTTTGCCTTTGCAAAATGTACGACGAGTTTTTGGTACGTTAACCATTTTTTTTCTTTTCTTGATGGAGAAGAAATCAAATCTAAAAAGAAATATTATTTGAATAATGTTAGTATCGTATGTTTTTTTTTTTGTTGTTGTTGTTTTTTTATATATACAAAATGTTAATGATAAATAAATCAATGAAAACAAACAAATACAAGACTAAAAACAGACGACAGATACAAATATATAAATGTCAAAATATCTGACAGAAGACATTTGTTTTTTTTTTGTTTCATTTCATTTTATTTACTAGACATACTACCAGGTGCTGGTAATTGTTGAAGAACATTATCAAGCCATTGCATTGGACCATTAAGGTGTATTTCTACCCAACATGGCGTACTCATAATCGTACGTCGTCTACAAATAATTATAAATTAAATTATTTTAAAAAAAAACACAAAATTTACCGATATTCTTCTCCCCAGCCTTTAACAAAACTCATACGAATAGCACATATTCGTGTGAGATTATAAACAGCTTCATAACCATGTTGAATTGTTTCACTTAACATTTGAGCAAATTCTGTATTACTAAAAATTTTTAAATTACAACCTAAAAGAAAGAATAATTCGATGATTTTAACTATAGAAAAAAAAATTTTTCATTAAATATTGATCTCATTTTCTAAACTTTTTATTGAAATTCATATTCAATCTGTTCATAAATAACTCATTCATCTATTTTCGATTTTTGATTCATGACAACTTCATAATCTTAGATGATAAGAAGTTGGAAACTTATACTGTAACATAGTATATGACAGATCTAGTTTCACTAAAATTTTCATTTCATTTAGGTAAATGATGATGATTTTAGAACTGTAAAAAGTCATGGAAATATAATCATGCAACAGGACCCTTTTTCATCAAAATGATCCAAGAAAGATCATATTTCTAAGAGTTCTTTTGCTCTAAATGAAATGTTCCTGTTTGTATTTGAAACTGAGGTAAAAGATTTTACGATGATAAAATTAATTTTTTTGAAAGTATGTTCCTATAAACAGTTATAACTAAAGCATTACACTAATGCAATCATTTGTTTTTTCTTATTTCGAAAAAAGTGCGATTTTTTGTAGCTTTAACAATAAACTCGCTGATCTGAAAATTCTTGTTCAATCTTCAATAATACTATCATTATTTCAATTTTTCTAAATGACAAAAGATGATGTCTATCGATAGAGAATATAGAAAAACCTCTAGAAAAATTTTAAAAAATAGATCTCTTATAAATACGACGAAATAATCTAGACATTCTATTTTAAGTATCATCATTATCAATAATAAAACTATGCTTGAATAATCTAATTTTCATCATTAATAAAAATGAACACGTCTATACAAAAAATTCTCTTTGATTTTCATACAACATTACAAATTCTATAAATAGATTTCGAAGAATATTTTCTTTATTATATTACAACCTAATTAAACTCTTATAAAAATAATTTTATTTCAACATACGTGGTGGAATTTTACAAACAGTTGCTGGATGCCATTGAAAACGTTGATTACAACTTGGACTTTGAACAAATATTGGTGTATCTGACAGACATTCGGCAAATACTTCTCCACCAATATAATAAAGTCTAACACCACGGCCAATCATACTTCGACATGCTTCACTTTCTAAAGTACGATTAACATTTGCTAATGAACCAAGACAAAAACGATCTGACGCATTTGGATCACAAAAACCATCAATAACAAGTGAATTAAGTGATGCATGAAATACTTCTCCAACACGTTGATTTAATTCATAATAAAGTATTGAACACCAAAATGGTGTTTCAGCATAAGCAATAGCTGCTGTTTGAACACCTTTAAAAAAAAAACAAATTTAAATATTTAAAAAATAAGAGAAAAGAAAAAAAAGTTCTATTTTACCATTAAAATTATTTGTTACAATCTGTTGTTGATTAACTGATGTTTGTGTTGGTGTCATAGCTTCATAATTATCTTGTACACTTGCTGGACTATTTACAGCTGTACGTTGTTGATCCGCAGGTGAAGTAGCAACTATAAAAGAAAAATGAAATAATATATTTATTTTTTCTATTTGATTTTTATTAATAATTTACAATCCATAGGAACAGTTGAATCTGGTTGAATTTGCATACGTTCACTTGTTGTTGAATCAAATACAGCACGATCAGAAACAGGTACATAAACGGGTGGAATAACTAAAAATGAAAATTGTTTCTTTTTTTTTTTTTTGTAATGAAATTATTTTTACATGGTGCAGCAACTCGTTCATAATGATAAGGATTAATGCATATTTGATCTTTTTCATGTTGAAATGCATATGTACATGTTTGACTTGGTCGTAATTCTAAATGAGTATTTAAATCTGGCCAACGCCATATTCGACAAAAAGCAACAACAGGTGTAATATCTTGAAATGCTTTTCGATTTGCTTCAGATGGATTTGGTTCAATTAATTTCTTTTGTGCATCTCTAATAAAAAATAAACAAATATTCAACTATTAAAATATATAAAAAAAATAAAGAATATTCATTTACCTTGAAATAGTAACACAAGATGTTTGTGAATTTTGTGTATTTAATGCTGTTTGTAAATCATCAATCATTGATGATTTAGTTAAACGTTTAATTAAACCTTTAATAGCTTTTTCAGACCATTTATCTTCACTTGTATTTAACTGAATATTTTTTCTATGTTGTAATAAATTTTTAAACGTTTGAGGATTAATTGAAAATGTAAATGATAAATTGAATAAATTACTCATGAATCTATCAAATCATATAAAGGAAAAAAAATTTATTTTCAAAAAAAACAAAAAAAAAACAACAATTGAAAAAAAAGGGAGAAGATTGTCGGCATCTTGATATGATTTATTATGTTAACCTCTACTTATTTGTATATAAGGTCAATAAATAATTTTTAAATAAAAAGAAAAGTTTCTTTTACAGAAAAATATTTCTTAAATAAAAAAAAGATTTTGTTTTTTGAAAGAAAAAATTTTTTTTATTTTGAAGTTTATTTATTTAATAGATGGGAGTTCTATTTGACATCGAAATGAAGGATAGAATAAGTCATTTCTATTGGTTTAATTTTTTAACCAATTAAATAAATGATTACATTTTTAGTCATATTGAGACTATTATTGAATATTTGATTTTTAGATTCAATTCGATTAATGTATTCATTTTTGAATTTTTTATTTATATTTTTTAAAATATAAATAAGTATGAATTTCATATGTAGATAACTTTTGATTTAAGTAAGATTGATTTCATAGTTTTATTAAAATCTATAATAAGATAAACATTTCGAATGTTTAATGCCAAATAACATTTTCAGTATTTATTTACTTTAGAAATAACCTTCACCCTTACCCATTTCAAGATAATGTATTTTACATATGAATTAGAAAGAGTTCTCTGTTGAATATAAATTAGAATTATAAGATACTATCAAAGATATTTATCGAGAAATAAGTTTATTATCAGATTATATTATTTTTCGTTTATTTTTTTTTAGATAAATAAAAAATAATATAAAATCTCTTCTATTTAATGATATTAATGTCAAATATATAATCGATTAGATTAGATTAGCTACGTCAATTGTTAGAATAATAGCTAGATCGAGTGTAATAGCACCTAATACAAGAATTGAAAATAAGAAGCCAATTATTCTTGCATAACTATTACGAAAAATTAAACCAAAAGTATGAATATAACGAGCAACAACAAAAATACATCCATAAACGATTTGTCTTGTTGTTGTAGCTTCAAATATATAAATATAAGCAAGAAAAAATATGAGAAAATATGTTACATATTCCGATTCATTTTCTAATACTTTTCCAATTCGATTTGTTGCACTCCAATCATCTTTTTTAACTAAATAATTCGATTTATGAGTACTACTTTGATTAGTTATTCGACGTTGTCGTCCAAATATAGTTGCATCTTCAGGAATATATACTTGTTTATCTGTTAGACGAAATATTGTTAATATAATTGATAATATAATATTTTTCCATATGAGAGCAACAGATATCCAAGCAAAAACGCACCATTTATTTATTAGATTATCATCGAACGGTATACCCATTAGAATTGAATATGAAAGAATGTGTAGGAGAATGAGAGAATAAATAGAAATTGTTTTAGTCAATATTTAATGATTAGATATTTTTATCTAGCATTTTTTTAAGAAGATTTTTTTTATTATAGATATCTTTAATAGAAATGTACTTAAGTAACGAGGTATATTTAATAATATTCTTTAGATAAAAATAATAAATCAAAGATTATTAGATATTTTCAAGGTTAAAATTGATTTAAATTGTAAAATAAAAAAGAAATAATAAATAATAATTAAATTAATATAAAAAAATTTATTTTATAGATGTTGATTTTAGGTGTAAAATATGTTCAAACTTGAATCATATATAACACCATGGCTTCTGTCTTATATTGATCAATATGTAAAATTAAGACGTGAAGATTTTCAATTATCTTTATGGGGTGGTGATGTTGTTTTTTATAATCTTGAATTACGTTTAGCTAATATACAAAAATTAGTTCCAACACTTCCAATTATATTTCAAAGTGGAATTATACATGAATTACGTATTCATATACCATGGATTCGAATAAATTCTGAACCAATTGTTGTAACAATAAATCAAATTGAACTTGTTATTGTTTTAAATAAAGAATGTACAACAACAAATGATTCTCCATTATCATTTCCAAATGAAATTGATTCTGATCATATACTTATACAACAACAACAACCAACAACACCTGAACAATCAAATTATGTTCAAACTGTACTTTCACGTATACTTAATAATGTACATATTATTGTTAATAATTTAATTATAAAATTTATTGAAGAAGATATTGTTATATCATTATCATCACGTACAGCACAATGTTATGCTGTTAATCAAAATTGGGTAAAATCATTTATTGAATTAACACAACAAGATTTATCATTAAGACGTTTAATAACATTACCTGATTTAACATTATGTTTAGATAAACGTGATTTAAATGGAAAAGTTCATCGTTATGAAGTTCCATTATTATCACGTTGTTCATTTGAATGTCGATTACAAATGTTTTATTCAAGTGTTTATCAACAATTAAATACAAAACCGATACAAACACGTTTAAGTTTTAATTGTGCTAATATTGAAGTATCAATTGTTGATAATCAATTATCAATGATTATGCGTTTAACAGAAATTATTATGTTACTTATTGATCAACAAATGCATTCTTCAAATGAAAATAATCATACAAAAGAACCAAAAATGATTGTATCTAATGGATCAACATCATCATCATCATCAACTATATTGCCACTTCCACCTCCACCTTCACCATCTCCACCACCATCACCAATACCACCACCACCGCCACTATCGGTACCATCACTTTTACCTGTGATAGAATCATCAGAAAATAAAACAATTACTTCGGATAATACCCAATCAGGTTGGGTTTCATGGGCATGGTCTTATGTACCATCTGTGACATCACTTTTTGCTGAAGATGATCCTCCAACAGATATGAATAATCCAAATAATAATAATGTATCTAATGAACAAGAAGTAACTAAAGAAAGTCGATTAGATGAACAACATATTTTAACAGCAACTAATAGTACTAATCATACTCCAACACCTCTTCTTTTTGCTGGAATTGATTTAGATCGAATTAGTTTACAATATAAAGTAAAAATTTTATTATTAATTAAATTTAATTAACATACTGTTTTTTTTTCTAGGTTACAAAATCAAATGGAGATAAATCTTCTTTAGTTTCATTTATTGGATTTATTGTTAAAAAAGCAAGTAAGTATCAAATTAAGCAATAAAAATTGATATATGGATGAATTTATTAGTATCCAAATATTTGAAAGAAAAAAATATATCTCGACTACCATATTTTGAAAATAAGAATGTTTTGGAAGTTATGCTAGTCTATTACTCTTTTTTCTTTGGACAAAATATAAGATTTAAGTATTGCACTGATCTGAGAAATTTATTTCCTCTTCAGTAGTTTAGGTATAATTCATAGAGTTGTTTTCGACCAGACCTATTTTTTTTGTCTATTTTTCGCCTAACTAAAATAAAAAAAAAATTATTTGAATAATAGACAAAAATAATCTCGTATTTTATTTAGATATTATTGTTGAGCGTTATAAACCAACAAGTACAACAGCTCTTGATGGTCAATCTGTTGTTTCTCGTGTACGTAAAGTAAAAGTATCAACATCAAAAATGTCTTTAATGTGGGATGAACGATTATGTTTATCATTATCTGATGTTCATTTTACATTACATTATGATCGTCATGTACGTATGACACGTTTTTCTTTAATTATAAATGATTTACATGCACGATTAAACAATAATTTACTTATATATCCATGTCAAGCCACATTAAAACTTGATCATCACCGAACATATTCATTACTTCATTTAGAATTTTCATCATTAACTGGCAAATTTGATTTGAATGTTTTAGCTTATTTAATAACAGTAATTAATCAAATTCGAGCAATAGTTGATATGTCTATATTAATATTTCGTCCATCAAAAATACTTGATCATATTGATGATGATATTATATCAGTTGATGATTTAAGAAATAGTTCAATGAAATGTGTATTTCAACCATCAAATGATTTACCAAATACGAATGAAATTGTTTTTACAACAAATAATCATAATTTAGCATCTTGTATGACATGGAAATATCCACAACGAAGATCAATACTTAAATGTCATATACTTCCATTACCATTTGATGATGATCTTGTTGGAGTTGTTATGCCACACAGAACAAAAACGGTAAAAAGATAAAAAAAACAAATATTGAATAAATTTTCATAGATTAATTTTAAATGAAATAATTTAAACGGATAAGTTTTAAACTTTCAAAATAGTTTATTTACGAATATGAAGGATTTTTCAACTTACCAATTTCATATAAAGATTGTTTGAAAAGTGTTAATTTTTATTGGTTTTTTTGTTTGTATTTAACAAACGTCAATTCTTTGCAACTTTGATAGATTATTGTAGTGTCTTACAGAAAAAAGTCTCCCACTGATTCATGCTGTTTCCAATAATACTTTGCTCATATGTTGGAATCATGCTTCTGAAAAAAATTCTAAGAAGTTTTAAACTAACAAGCATTTTTTGCCAAGATTATGACAATTTTATTGGTTCTTTTGACTTAGCACAAGATATTTTTAGGAAAATCGAACAATAAAATTTCAATTTGAAATGTTGCATATATTATACTTCTTATAACCTTTAGAACAGTCTAGAAATATTATGGAAAAAAGTGCCTTTTTCTTGTATTGGAGACCAACCTTGTTCATACTCTTAGTTGTAAGTAACTTTGCGAAATAAAAAGAAAAGATATATTAGATTATCAATGTAGGTGTATATAATTGTCGTATCGATCCTTAGTCATTTTAATAATACCCATATTTTATATATTATTTGTCGAAGTAAACAAACACTAAATTTCTCTCGTATTTGTGATCTCTAGTAATATTTAAAGGTCTAATGCATCCTTTATTTAGAGTCTAGATTGTTCGAAAAACTAAAATTTTCTAATTTTTTTACTACTTCTTTTTGGTACCATAGTACGGATGAATTTCACATTTCTATGCCATTATTAGCAGACGAAGAAACAGAAATATATTCGTAAGAAAAAGATTAATAAAAGAAAAGATTTAATACTGTAAATATAAAAATAAAACAAAATATTTTATATATAGGTTGAATGTCTAATGCAATATTGGCATTTTGGTACAAAACAATTTGTAACTTGGCAAACATTTGATTTATCTGATGGTCAAGCATTATTTCTTGATTTTAGTAATGATCTTGGTCAAAATCCATATTCAGAAATGTGGCGTATTGTTTTGGTTAATGCATCATCTATTATAAATCAAGCAAATTCTCTTGCTGCATCAACACGTATTGATTCATTACAAAGTCAACGTTATGAACCATCAATTGAAATGACTATTAAAGTTCCAAATATTCGTTTATTTTTTATGATAGATCCACAGGTTTATAGTTTATTTGCAATCTTAACAAAACAAAAAACAAAATTCTTTTGTTTTTTTATTTAGAAAGAAAATTCTTCAATAAAATTTCAATCAATATTTAATGGATGTAAACATGATGCTGTGACATTAAGTTTAGATAATGTATCATTTGACTATAGTCAACGTCTTGAAACAAAATTAATTAGTATTGAAACAATTTTATCACTTGAAACATTAGAATATCGTTTTTTAACAAAACGTTCATGTATTGAACCAGCATTAATTAATCTTGATCTATTTATTGATATGTCAAAATCAAGTATATCAACTAATACATCAGATATATTTGATTTAAATAATGGAAAATATAATCAATTATTTCGTTCATCAAAAACTTCAATTGTTTATCAATTACATTTTGATATTGATCATATTAATATTAGATTAAGTCAATCATTATGTCATTTAATTAATATTATTTATCAACATTGGATTCGATCTGATATGATTAAAGTCTTAGATTTAAATATACCAATACAGCAAGGTAAATGTATGTGATAAATAGCATTAGAAAGTTTTTATTTATACGGATAAATTTTATATGTACCATTCAAAGTTATCATTTTTAATTAGGATATACAAATCAGTTTCCTTAATCAGTGTATCTCTTTTACTGTTTTAATGAGTTGCTTTTTTTTGTGATATTCAGATCAGTTAGATCTTGTGCTTTCGTTTAAAGATATTTGCTTTAACATAGTGTTGCGAAAAAGAATTCTGATCATGACAAGTCCGATGTTTGGAAATCTCATGAAATCAATCTATTTTTTAAACGATGGCTGATAAACTGAAAGTCGCAAACCAATATCATGAAGTTTTTGACCGTCAAACTTGACACTATTAAACTTCAGTTTGTAGTAATACAACGAAACAAATATATACACACGATAGTCTAGGATCTCAACGATCTAAAACTCAAAGTGACTGACTGATTGAGTACTATTGATTTCATAATGCTTTTTATCAGTTAACAAAAAATTTAATTGATTAAATTTACATCTATTATGAAGTTTTGAAATAAGCTGTAATTAATATTTTATTCTTTTGTTTTTTTTTACTTTAGTTTTATCTTTAACTCAGGATGATAATCCATTTTATTATACTTATTATCTATTTACAAATCATTTAAATTGTTCTATTGGATTAAAACAATATAATACAACTGATAATTTTCTCGTTCTTCCTTCATCACAAACAACAGATTTTTTCTGGTCACAATTAAATACAAATGAAATGTTAATACAATTTTCACTTGAAAATTTCTCAATTGATCCATTTTATTCTTCACCAACAAATATTCATCATTCTGATAATAATATTAAACATATCGTTCAATTTGAAAATAGTCCACATTCATTTTATTTACAAATTCATTATGATGAACATGAAATTCGTCGTCATATACATATTATTGGAAAATTAATTCTTAAAAATCTTTCAAATATTGATTTAAATATAAAACTTTATTTAAATGTCGGTTCAAGACAAATTGATTTATTTATATCAAAAACTGATTCATATTTAAGTTGTTTACAAACAATTGATGATATTGAATATATTCAATGGAATTCATCAATTAAATATTCAATTGATCAATTAAATCAAGATGGAATTATTTCAACAAGTAATGAACAATCTTTATGGATACATTTATTTCAATCTGATAATTTAACTTGTTTAATATTTACACCAATTATTATTTATCGTTCATATTTAACACAAACAGTTTTAGTACATTTAAATAAAGATAAATCATTTATACTTGATTCAAATAGTTCATATACATATTATTATAATTTTAATTTCGATAATATAAATCATGTATATGAACATCATTTACAACAAGTTGATGCTGATCAATTAACAGAAACTGTATTTCAATTAAATAAACAATCTTATTTATCAATAGATAATATTGAAAATATTCATCATGATAATTTAACATTAATTGATTATTTATTACAAATAAAAGTACCTTATTCATTACAATTAAATCAACAAGATCAAACATATTCGATTATTGATCTTCTTCGACAAAGACATTTAAAAACTAAACAAACAGATAATGATATTCCGATACCATTAATTGATCAAACAAATGAAATATTAAATACATCACTTGTACCTACTATTGGTGCTAATGGTCCAGGTATGCATGAACCACAAGTTACATTCCAAACAAAAAAAAATAATAATTGTATGTATTCATTGTGAAATATTTATGTATGGAAGAATACTCCAGAAATTTTAAGACGTTTATAAAAGTCACGTTTCTTGCATTCAATAAAACAAAAAATCTTTAAATATATTACATTTTACGTAGTTCCAGACCTATAGGTTCTATTATGAATGAGAATCATTAACGACACTATCATGTACTATTTTTTCACTTTTTCTATTATTTATTTTGACAAAATTTAATATAAAACTGTTCAATAATCTTCAGCTTCTAGTGATGCATACTTAGAGTTAATAAGATAAGAGGATAGTGATCGTCGTAAGGAAACTATTTTCCTGATGATGAATATGTAAAATTCGTTTGAACTATTCCAGCAGATAAAACAGATGAAAAATTAGGTAGTTTATAAAATGTTATTTTTTTCAGATGAATTAGGTCATAAGTAAAGAGATGAATTTTAGTATCATTAAACGTGGTTCTATCAACAGAACTGAATCATTAAATTGTTTTGTAGAACTAATTGATATTGAGTCTATAGAAATTTATGAAAGAAAAATTATTAGGACAATAATACAGTAATATAGACCAAGTGAAAAAATGATATTAAAATGGACTGTAACAAATTTAGTGTTTTACTATGCCAATAAATGATGGATAAAATACTGGTACGATTAAAATTAATGATTGATCAAGCTGGTAATCAACCAGAAGAACGTTGATAACTACTGTTCTATATTTCTTTTCATTTTCAATAGTTATATTTTTTTAAAATAATAACTAAGGTAATCAGGAAAATTGGCAGATTAGCTCATGATTGTATTCTTACTGGTTCTTATCTATAGTGTACTTATAGAGCTGGTGGCTTGTATTTATTTAGTACTTAATTTGTTTAATAATCTATTAAAATTTTAAAGACTTTAGTTTTGTTGAATGGAAGAATGATGAATTTTAATAACATTTTAGACTTTCGAGTGTATCCTTCATTTATATATGTATTAATGAAAGTAAAGATAAACAAGGAAATAGGTTCTGTTTTTGATACGATCATTAATATTTTCAATATCATTTCAAACTAAAAAAAAAACTTTTTTTCTACAAAATATAATCTCTTTTTTTGTTCTTAAATTTTAGTAATGAATTCAACAAATATAACAACAAATTCTATTGATTGTCGTATTGAACCTATTCGTCTATATTCTCATTTAAATACGATTTTAATTCAATTAAAACCTTCTACATTAATAAATAATTTAACTCCTTTTAATTTCCATTTATATGCTAATGCTGGACATGATCATATATATATTCAGTCCGAATATTTAACTTGTCTTTCAAAATTAGAATATAGTCAAATTCAATTTGTTCTTATTGATCCTCATGATGGTGAACATATTCAATGTCAAACAATTGATTTATTATTTCGAAATATTCCAATGATTAATTCATCATCTATACTTAATAATCGTTTATATGCAAATGGTTCAATTGATTTATATTTTATAAAATCATCAAATAATGATTATTTTATATTCCATATAAAACATGAATATCTTGATCGTACACATATATTTACAATTGAATCAAAATATAAATTTTTTAATCAAACAAATCAATCATTATTATGTTATGTATTACCAATATCAAAACAACAATATACAATTGATTATCCATTCAATTGTTTAAAAATAAGTTCAAATAAAAAAATGAATTTATATCGTTTTCAAGGTGTACCATCAACAGATATTATTTATTATTTAGTATTTCAAATTGATACAATTGAAAAACAATATTTATCTAAACCAATTAAATTAAGTTCATTAATAGATGAAAATGAAAATCAACAATGTTTTTGTTTATTTGAAAAAGATGAACAAACCAAGTAAATACAAAAAAAAAAATTATTTATTTTTTTATTTTTTTTTGTTCTTGATTTTCTAGAACAAAATCATCATCATTTCAAAGCTTACGTAGTGAATTATATTCAGTTAATCAAATATTAAAAACTCCAACAAATCAAATAGAAATTTCAATTAATTCAAATCCATCATGGGCATTTTTACAAGTAATTAATGCTTGTTCATGTCCATTATTATGTCGATTAGAAAATATTTCATCTATTTCACATATAATACCATCATTTTCATCAACACTTATTGGAATTGATTCATCAGAATCATTATCAATAAATAATAATAATAATAATCTACAAAATTTAATGAATGGTTCAAGATTTTATTTATCAAAATTTTCATTACATGATAATTCAGATAATCTTATACAATTAATAACAAATTATTTTCAACAAATTACAACGAAAAATATACAATGGAGTAGACCAGTTAAAATTGATCCACAATTAGAAGATGTTTTTTTACCAATACCTGGTAAAGAAAATTGTTTTATTTTTAATGAAAATCATATCTTTAAAAATTCTTTGTTTGATATATTTCTAACTATATAATGAAGAGTATTTATTACGTTATGAAGATTTTTGTAGTAAAATAGGAAATAATGATGTCATCTGAATTGGGATAAGTTTGTGTCTCTATTTGGCCTATCCCATCTTCATTGCTTCCAGATTTGACTCATAATAAAATAAATAGATTTTGAATTCCTTGCAAATCATACTGGTCACTTTTGTAGACTATGAATTTCTCTCTCTCCAGTAGTGTATGTAGATATTATCCACTTCTATTGTGAGAGGACGAATTTTTGATTGATTCTGTACGGTGTAGATTGTGGTATTAGCTAAACGGGAGTCAAGAAACTGTAGACTAGAATTAAAGCTCATTTTTTTACGATACACAGCAGAATTTGATATTATATACACTATTGAACAGAAGAATTGTTATATTAAAAATTCACATACGTCCTGTTCGATGCTCAAAAATCACTATGAAAATTAAAGTTATTTTTGTTCTTTTAAAAAATCTTACATAGTAACACAAGAAGAATAACGAACATATCTACAAAAAAAAACGATTAATGTGACAAATTTTTAATATAGATACCATTCATCAAAATCATTATATGATTAAATATCATAAAAGCATGTCACTATTTTTCAATATGATATTAAAATGAAATATTGTCAATGAACATATAATCCTAGTTCTTATCAAGAATCTTTGTATCAAAAAAACAAAAAATATTCTTTAATATAAAGAGATTTATTTTTGAAAATTTGATTACTAATTGTTAATTTTTACTTTAGGTTTACATGATGTTTTAATTCGTTCATTACCAGTATCAATCTCTGCTAGTCGAACAATAATAATTGAACCTGTTCATCGTCAACGTTCAACAAAAACAACTATAACATCAAATTCTGGTAATACAATTAAAACAAATTCAATAATAAATTCAACTAATTCATCACTACCAAATACAACAGTTATATCAGAAACAAATCCACGTCATTATCGTTCGACTATATTTGAAAAAACTCCATTAATAAATACTCCAAATGCAACAAATCAATATTTAAAATCTTGGCAACAACAATATAATCAAGGAAATCATCGACAAATTCAATTAAATTTTATAATTAATAAAATTTCTGTATCACTAATGGATGAATTAAATGATATATGTTCATTTAATGAAATTCTTCGTTTAACAATTGATAAAATAAATTTATTATTTTATCAACATTTTATTGATATACAATCATATTTACATCAACAACAATTTTTTTGTTCAATTGATCAATTACAAATTGATAATCAATGTTTTAGTTCAAAAAATAATTTTGATTTTCCTGTTATTTTAATGTCAAAAGATGAAAAACGTGTATCAAAAACTAAAACAAATATTTATGAAAAAAAAGAACAAACCGAGTATATTTTTATTTAAATAATTTTTATTTTTAAATTTTATTTTTTCTAGAACAAATTCATCTCTTGCTAATCATCATCGTCAAAATTCTTCATCATCAATTGATACAACACTTACAGACGATCCATTACCAGCATTTGATTCTTTAACACATAATCATAAAATAACTCGTTCAAAATTTACTAATAATAATGAAACAAAATTTCTTAATATACATTTTCATCGTATAAATCAACGTTTTGTTAGAATTGACTTTCAAATTCAATCATTTGATGTTTATCTTGAAGATCATTATATTTATATTTTATTAAAAATTTTTAGTCATTTATTACCACTTGATTTAAATCTTCCATTAAATATTAAAGAAAATGATCTTATAATGGATACTATTGAAAATCAATTAATGAATACACCATTTGTTTGTGAATCTCTATATATTGGACCAATTGATATTATTATTAGTGTACATGCATCAATGAAAGTTTATATTGGTTGTCATCAACTGCCAGTGTTTATTGATAAATTTCAAAAACATTATATTTATTCAACGAATAAACAATTATTAACATTAATTACCAGACATTATTTTGTTTCGTTATTAACACGATCACCTCTTTTATTAGGATCATTTGATTTATTAGGTAAAAATTATATTTTTTCATAGGAGACATGTTATCAATGCAAGTAGAAGCAATAGAAATTTATTATTTCTCTAAAATTTTGATATTTTATACATATATCAAAATAGATTACGGAATTCGACACACATAGAGTAATCGTAGGAATTATTTGCACGATTTTTTCGGAAAGAAAATAATCGAAATATAGACTTTTGACCTTGATTGGAAACAGAATCTTATAAAAAAACATAAAATAGTTTGTATGTATATTTGTAATCGGGTTAAAGATCAGAAATCATAGATAAGATAAGATTGATGGGTATCTATCCAAAGTACACTTGAGCTTTACCCTTTCACCTAATGATAGATAAAGCCCTTATCCCAACGGGTTTTTTCCTTCTATAACCTCACCCAATCGATAATTTTCGATATCAGGCTTTTGACATTTCAGGTTCGATCAATCAAACGTTTTATGATGTTGAATCCTCAAAAAAATAAGATTCTTTCGCTCTGAGGTTTTTGCTAGCTAGTAATTTAACTGCGATGTTTATTCTATCGAAACGCTGACCTGCGAGTTGATTGATACCAATCAGTATTAGAAGAAATCAAATTTACATATATTTGACGATTAAGTCATCTTTCTTACGCCAATTTGAATGTAGTCAACATCTATAAAGCGTTTTGGAAGAAGCCAACAATAGTCAAACAAAAAGCAGAATGTGGCACCCTAAGGAAATGTTGATGAATAGATCGAAAAGTACTGGATACAGTTATTAGAAGAAAGTTATTCTTTAATGAAAAAGATAAAATTTAACAGTGGTCGCTTGATATGAAACGACATATATCTGAAATTAAGAATGTAGGATGAAGGCCAATTTCAATTTCAATGAAAATGCAAGAAGTTCATATAATACATTCTCAAGCGCTGAAGTCTACGATTTGATCAGATAGATTACATCATCAATGTGGACTATGAGTTCATTTTTGGAAATTGAAAATTGTATATGAAGCATATGACAGTTGTCTTTCACCATCTATTCAAGTTTCAAGTTTCACTATAGCCAAAAGAGAGACGGCAACGATAATTCATCGGTATTAGTAAAAGACCCAAATACTGACAAACATTCCTAAATGAGAAACTAATATCATCAATAGATCGAGCTTATTCAACTAATACTATGTACACCAAACATGGTTGAATATGAGGAAGAGGCCCCTATACATACTATTTTTTTTTCAATCTACAAATACCCACATCTTTTATCAATGTGTAGGCTGATACAGATTAGATGTACACTCAAAATATTACACTCTTGTATGCTAGTCTTCGAAAAATAGGATACGTATCTAATTCAAGTCGCTCGACTCACTGATAAAAGCTATCAGTGTTCATAGATTGAAAAAAAAATCGTATGTATTGGGTGGTCGTAGAATCTTCTTGAGGAATTCGATCTATTGATAGTGTCAACAGTATTCGTGACAATGGAAGAGGGTATAGGCAATATATGTACATCCTTCAAATTATTGAAAACTATACATCAGTAGCCAGTAAAAATGATAAATTTTTTTTTTGGATTTATAAAATATATCTTGGAAGTATTTTTGCAAACATCTTTTAGAGTTGTCTCGAGCGGGAAGAGAAGTCGAATAATGGGCATAACTTAGGAAAGTTTTTAGTAGCTATAGATGAAATTTCAGCTCAAAATTCTATCATTCAGTCATTTAGAGATACTATGGTCATGTTGAAAAAATTAGGTAAAACGCTTATTAATCGACAAGAGAAGATCAGAAAACCAAATTCAAACAAATTTCTTCACTACTCACCAAGACCGATCAAATGACAATAGTCTCACATGAAAAGTTATTGGACACTTGAGAATATTCCTACGTTCGCTACAGTTTTCAAAGCAGAACACAATAAGAAGTTGTAGGTGCTGGTTAGCTAAGGTTCAGTCAAGAATTAAGTGAATTATATCGACGAACATTATTTGTTATTTTTTCTCCTAAACACATCATATTAATTATATGCTTTTTATTTAGGTAATCCATCGGTATTAATTCGTAATATAACTGATGGTATCTATGATCTATTTCATTTACCTTATGTTGGAATGCGTCATGGTCCAAGTGGATTCATGATGGGTATATCTGAAGGTGCTACAAGTTTACTAAAACATCTATCACTTGGTAATTAATCAAAATTATTTTTTCTAAATATTTCTCTCTTTTCTTGAATATATAGGTACGTTAACATCATTAACAACATTTGCTAATAGTGTCGCAAGAAATATGGATAGATTAGCTATGGATTCTGAACATACAATGCGTAATGAAGAAACATGTCGACATATTCCAACTGGAATGACAAGCGGTCTTTTACAAGGTCTTGAATTATTTAGTTTAAGTTTATTAGGTGCTATTGCTGGTTTAGCTGAACAACCTTTAGCTTCATTTCGTAATCGAGCAGATTCTCAAGCAGCAACAACAACAACCGTTTTATCCGGTGTTGGTAAAGGACTTGTTGGTATTGTTGCTAAACCAGTTGGTGGTGTTGCCCAACTTATTTCTCAAACGGGTCAAGGTATTCTTTATGGTACTGGTTTAATGAATATTCCACATAGACGACATAGACAGTTAGAACAAGATGCACGAATAAATACAAATATAAGTTGTCTTAAACTTTCCTATGCTTGTCAAATAACAAATAATCAAGATGAAATACTTGATACATTAGATTATGTTCTTGAACATCATAGTATTGAACATGGAATATTAATATTAACAAAAAATGGACATTTTATTGTTTATCATAAAGATGATGAAAATCAACATGGAGATCATTTATTAGATGATATTGAATTAAGTGAATCACCAGATTCATCTGGTTTATTAGTATTTAATAATTTATCATTTTATGTTGATTCACGTCTTCGTCATCAATTTCTAGCGTTATGTCGTCTTATTCGTAAATAATTTTTTTCAAATTTAACATTCAAGTATTGAACTGTGATTTGTTTTCTTTTTTTTTCTTCTTGTTTCGTCTTGTTATAACATAACTCTCTTTTTTTTTCCTCCTTGTTAGTCAATTCTTTCTTATTATTTATTATTTCTGTCCAGGCTTTTCTCCATTTTTAATCGACTCATAAAATATATATTTATGCCGAGCAATGGTCACATTATTAAATAATTCAGTTAAAAATACTTCGAACAAAAAAATAACTAATTTTTAAATCATAATATAGTATATATTTACAAGATCGTATACGTCAATGAAAATCATTGAAAAGACAATGAAACATCTGATACATATAAACATATTTATATACGGAAATATATGAAATGCAGCAGATTTTTTTATTATAATCAATTTAGATATTGTTCTTTTCATTAAAGTAAAAAATTGATTTAGACAAAAATGTGACATGATAAATTATTAAGATTTTAATAGATATTTCGTCGAAAAATTTCAGTAAATAATATCGAAGATAAATTTACCAACTTAAATATTTACTAGAAAAATATCAAAATCCTCATGAATGTTGTTTAACAATAAATGTCTTGTGAGTTTGACTAGCATACCAAGATATAACTACTGCAGATATTTACATTGTTATCAAGTTTTGTTGTTTTATATTCTTATTCAAATAAATACAGTGATAATTTATTTTACTTGAAATTCATGTTTGTGGCCTTTTATATAATATAAAAGTATTTTTATGTACTTTCATAAATACTCACGCGCAAAAACACGAGATTAATATAAAAACTATGAAAATGTTGAAAGAAAAAAAAAATAATTAACTATAAATATTAAAAATAATAGTAATTCAATATTTTCTATAGCATAAGTTAATTTAAGAAAAAAATGTTATCAAACTTTTTTTTTTATGCAACTTTTCAGAGAAAACAGAGGGTGTCCTTATACTACATTTTATTAAAAAGAACGAATAAAATTTTTCGAAATTCTGGCATGATATATCCTATTTTAGTATATAAACTTGTATTTGTATAACATAAGAATACGAATGTAAGCATACTTAGAAAAACTTTCAAGTTTCTTCTCGTATTTTGACCTACTAAAATCTAGCTAGAATTACCTTGTATATTGCCTTACTTTCGAAAATTTAGATAAGTTGTCTTAAGTAAATATGATGCATACTTAATTCACTTCATCATCATGTTATTGTAATAAAAAAGTGACTCAATTTATATTATTAATGGCAAACATGTATTAGTCCATGACCTACTTTAAATATATGAATAATTAATATTCACTAATAAAACATTTTATTATGAAAACTCAATACATATTCATAAAAGTCAATGATCTACATTTTTATTTCGTTCTTTTTACCTTTTAAGTTATCATGATACAAAAACATTGTTTTTCTCCTAAGATTTCTAACTAACAAGAATTTCATATTTTATTCAATGATGATGATAAATTCACTTAGTTAATGTAATACCAAATTTTTATTTTGAAATCAACCTAATACTAATGTGAATAGTTTTATTGAAATGTGGCTTTCTTTTATCAGCTATATCTTTGACATAAAAAAGAGACCGAGTTTAACCGACACAAATTGTCATATGTCTGTCTCTACATTATAAAGCGAAAAAAGCGATTTCTTTTTTGCAATAGTTAACAAATCGTCAGAAGAAGAGAAGAAAAGAATTGAGAGTTATCTCTAAAAAAACACACATGCACACATACATACGAAAGGAAATAATGATGTTTTAATAGGGAAAAAAAAGAAAACGAATTTTCACCGAATGTTAAGAGATTTATTATGGCTGAGCACTAACAACAAACGCACGCATACTGACACATAAATAGATGAGCAAATGAAAGACTAGAGAAAATAAATGATTATAGAATATAACAAAAGAAAAAAGAAAAAAAAGAAAGGAAAAATCAATTATCCGTTAATAATAATTGTTTAATACGCATTTGAAATAGAACGTACTGTCGATGATAATTTCGTGCGATTTGTAATGTATGTCGTGCATCATGTTGTCTTACAAGACGTGTAAAATAAGAACCAATAAAATCATCATCATCTGTATTTAATGGTGACATTTGCATGATTGATGAACGATTTTGTTCAAGTAAGGCAACACAAAGAAATATTGTAAACATATCTGAATAATTATCATCATCATCAATAGTTGAAAAATGTGTTAACCATTTTCCTAATGGTATACATGATGTCGTAGAAGAATTAGTCCTTGTTATTGAATGCGTTGAATTTTCGAATTTTTGTGAACGTATATTAAAATCACATATACCTGGAATTTGTTCATCACGATAACCTGAATCTCCACCATCAAGACTTGAATGTTGAGATTGAGTTTCATCAAGTGTTGATGAACATGAATGTGATGATGAAATTGTATTCGATATAGATGACATCATTGATGAACGATGGGGATTATTAAATGATGATGGACAAAGATCATCTCGATCCGAAAATGTATTATGATTATTTGATTCAAATTTATCAACTGGTAATGATGCCCATAAAGTTTCGAATACACGAAATACATCTTTAAATGGAAATTCACGTTTACAATCTAATAATAACCAGCGATACGTAAACATTAATTTACCTTAAATAAAAAGAAAAAAAAAAGAAAATTTCAATTAAAAGAAAAATTGGTTAATATTAAAAAGTAACAAACCAATATCACACTGTTCAATTTTTGACCATAAATCGATATCAATAGCTCGAATTGTTTTTCTTAATAAATCTAATCGACGATTCATTGCAATTCCATCTGGATGAAATAATGGACTCATATAACGCATTAATGCACAAAAACATGCATATGCTAATGCTTCATCACGTACAACATATAAAATTGGTGCTGCCATATCATTCATACCTAAATAAGAAGAAAAAAAAAAGAGATTTATTAAATTATGTTAATAAAATAAATAACCTTGTACATAACCAGGTTGAGGATGATAAACACTATATGTCATAAGTATATTCAATAATTTTTGTCTAGATAAATTTTCTTTCCCATCAAAAAATTTTACTGAACGATCTGTACGTCTAACATCTTTTTGTATTAAATTATCAAGTGCAGTTATTTCTGAATCTTCTTGTTTATATCGATTTTGCCATGCTTCTCTCATTCTAAAACATAAATTTATTTAAAAATAAATAAAATAAAATTGTGTTTTTTTTCTTTACTCATTATATCGTTCTTTTGCTTTAATTGTATATTCATTTTTATCAGTATTAGTCATTGATTCATTAAATACACGTAATAAATAACACCAAACTATTTTTCTTATAGATTCTTCACAACCATTATCAAAAATACGTTGTCGAAATGCTTGTTCATCTAATAAACGACCTGTTGATGGATCTAACATTTGTAAAAATTCTTTTTTTGTTACACAATGATTTAATGATGAATGAACTGAACCATGTAACCAACCTTAAAAAAAAAAAGAAGAAAAAAATTTTTATTTTTTAAAATTCTTTTTTATTTTATTTACCAGTTGCTCTTTGTAAAAATGTTTCTTGTCGATGATCTTTTGGTTTGATTGTAACTAAGATACAATTATTTTGAACTTGTATTACTTCAAAATTATCATCTTTAGCATTTAAATTTGGTTCTTCAAGTACACACCAATCATCTGAATCATATTGTATTTGATCTTTTGTTCTTGGATATTTATAAACAATAAATTCAAGTATAGATTGTTGTTTATTTTCATCATCATTTTCATCTGATATATTCATGATACAACCATCAACATCAAAATCGTCTGTTACAGGAAAATTACACTTGAATGCGGATAATTCTTTAGCAACTAAAGTAAAATTTGAATGTAAATTAAATGTTTGATTTATTAAACGTATTAGAAATGAATAAGATAATAATTGAATATCAACGGAAAATTTTTTTCGTGATTGACACAAATTATAATCTTTTAACTAAAATATAAAAATATAAAATTTTTTTTTATTTTTTTTATTTATTTGTTATTGTTAAATAAATTTTTATACCGAAATAATAAATACAATAATATTTGGTAAACGGTTATCTTGTTGAAGTTGACGATAGTGAAGTTTTGATGCAAACGTTGATGCAACCTTTAAGAAAAATTAAACGACGCCATTTCAGAGTGTGATATACATATATATGCGTAACAATGATTCATCTATTGTTGTGAAATTCGAATCTATTCGGAAATTATATTAGATTAAAAAAAAAGATTTTTAAAAATAAGTTTTTTTTCAGTTATTCTTAAGACAAAAAAAAAAAAAAGAGTTAAAAAATATATATTTATATTTTATATATAAGATTACATTATTATAGAATGAAAATGAGTCATTTACCTTTAACTCAAATGATGATTCAGTGTTAGTAATGATCATCATAAGTTAGGATAGTTCATATGTTTTTCTACAAATTCAGCACGTCCTTTTAACTGTCGGATAATTAATTCATTTTTTGGTGATATGAAAATATTTTATGTTGAAAAGGGGTGTTATTTAAGCGGCAAATGATAAATTTCGTTTTATGTTTTTTTTTCTTTCATCGACAGATATTTTTTATCTATATGTATATGAATGATTGGTCTGAGAGTCACCTATAATGAATTCTATCTTATAGAATAAGCTGTTCATATCTTATAATTTATGTTAAATCTACGATGAATGTAAAGACATCTTTCACAGAAAAACTATTTGAAATGACACATTAATCGATTTTACTTATTTAAATTTCATTTTATTACGAAA
Organism: Macrotrachela quadricornifera; assembly: GCA_022393335.1. Taxonomy (NCBI): domain Eukaryota; kingdom Metazoa; phylum Rotifera; class Eurotatoria; order Philodinida; family Philodinidae; genus Macrotrachela; species Macrotrachela quadricornifera. Next base: position 310,674 of record JAJEKB010000981.1, read on the forward strand.
TATATTGAGATAATAAAAAAGCTCTAGTGGAATTTTCCATGTAACTTTTGTTTTTCAGTTTATTTGCGTTTGTTTCTTTTTTATTAGTTAAAATCAAGAAAATAAAAAAAAATCTCATAACTCAGCTATAATAAATTGTAGAGATCTAAAATTTCAATCACATATAAACATAATAGTCAAGATATATTGTTCTGAAAAATTAAATCTATTAGCATCATCTATCACTGCATTACACAATTTTTTAATAGGAATATAAACTTGTAATATTTGTCTTTTCGTGTCATTCATAGAACTATCACCTACTTTCACTTTTTTATCATGTCAGCATTACATTTATCTTTTTCTTATTTGTTCGAAGGTCTTCATCATTGTAAGAGAAAAAAATTCTTTTCTGTAATCATGAATGTTTTTTTCTTTATATTGTGAAAAGGTTGAAAACACATGCGTGTAATGTTATGTATTTTTTTAACTTTTCAACCTCGTAAATAATAAGTTTTTTTATTCTTAAGAAAAAGGCATTTATACGATAACAGTCTCTGAAAAAGTGAATGGTCAATATCTCACGAATCAAATAGCAGATATATTTTGAAATTCTTAACAGATGTCGATTGTAGCACAAAAAAAGCGACATACATAATACCCTCCTAAAGAAAAGTCTGTACACAAATGATAGATAAATTTAATAGTGTAGAATTTACAAAACGATATTAAGATAACTGTATCAATATGTAACCAAAATTTCAGACCTCATCGACTTATTATGACTAAATTACGAATATTTTTATTTTTCTAAACTTTACTTTAGGAAAGCAAATAAACAAATGTCTAGTTTTTGAATGAAGAACCATGGGAAAAATCTGCAGAAGCCTCTTATTACATCAATATGGTTGATTAAATGAAAACTATATGAATAAAAATAGAATATATAACCTGAGATCTTTATCTCATCAGTAGAAAATCTAAACGAAATTCCTCAAAAATGTTTTTCTTCTTATTTTAACTACAAAATTTGAAAAAAAAATGATATTATACTCATAAAGATGTAACTAGTAATAATAACCATATAAAACGTTCTTTTTTTGTTAAATAAAAATACTTCATTTATGTGACACAAATATTTGAATACCATCTTATCTATAATACTTCCTAGCTAAATTTAAATTGTCTATCGAAATTCCCATGGAATAGTTTTCAAGTTTTAACAAATACATTTTGAACTACAGTCATACTGACCATTTTGTTATATGATTGATATTCAATTCTACTTCTGTTCAAAATTGAATCAACCAACTTTATTAAACAGAAAAGAAAATAGGAGTTTTTACATAATCTTCTCACATCATATGTTAAAGTACTTGAAAAGTAAATATTACAATCTTATTTGAACTCTCTAAATCAATGATTAAATAAAGTTGCTCTGCTTCTCTTATCTTTCTTAAGTAAATAAAAGTGTAATTTAAAAAGTGAACAATGTTCATATTGTTATCAATGACGTGATGTCCGAACAAGCCCTCCTATCAGCTGACTGACACACCCGATTTATCTTCTCTTCCGATTAATGTATGTATATATAAGGAAATAAAAGGAAAAAAAATAATATTACCTCATCACTACTATTACATCCGCAATAATCATCGGCAATCAATGATGATGAAGATGTAGACAAATGTGACGTATGCATTGTGTTTTCGTTTGTTGGAGACATTCTTTTCAGGTATATATATTTAAAATTAAAAATGCATCGTATAATTCGCGTATGAAGAAAAAATAACGAATGAATTTTTTTTCTGCTTGCCTCAAAAACAAATAAAATGACAAGATGATAAACGTATGCTCTTTTCGTGACACCAGATGTGACCCACCCACCACTTGTATAAAGCAATGTTTTTGCTTTTCGTTTCGTTCTGTATATTTCTCGATTTTTCTTTTTTTGTTTGCCATTAATCTTTACTTCTATCAGTATCTTTCCACTTTTCTTTTGTCTATCACATGCTTTTGTGGCTATCTAATAAACGAAATTAAAATATTCAAGAGCAAAAAACATTGAAATGATAATTCTTTATCTTTTTTTCAAGGTGCTAATAAAACATAATTGTTTCTATAGTAATTATATTATCTATAATTATTTTTTTTATTTAATAAATGCGTGAAATAATAACAATTCAAACTGGACAAGCTGGGAATTCTATAGGTCAAAAAGTGAGAAAATAAAAGAAAAAAAAAATTTTTTTTTTTTGTTGTATAAATAATAAAATATAAAAAAGATAATTAGTTTTGGGAATTCGCATGTGAAGAACACGGAATTAATCCATTAGGAAAATTTAATGGTGAAAGTGATTTACAACTTGAACGTATTAATGTTTATTTTACCGAAGCAAGAAATGAACGTTATGTTCCACGATCAATTTTTATTGATCTTGATCAAAATTCTATAAATAAAGTTCGAAATTCTATATATGGACATTTATTTAATCCAGAACTTATGATAAATGGAAAAAACGGTGCTAGTAATAATTTTGCTAAAGGATTTTTTACTGAAGGTTATCATATATAAAAAAAAAATGATATCCTAAGATAATATTCAATAAATATTTTCAGGTGCAGAAATTTTACCTGAATTAATGAAAACTATTCGTAAAGTAGCTGAAGAATGTGATTTAGTACATGGTTTTCAATTTTTACATAGTGTTAGTGGTGGTGTTGGAGGAGGATTAGGTTCATTATTAATTGATAGTATTCGACAGGAATATTCTGATCGAATAATAAAGTCTTATTCAATATTTCCTGCTTTATCAATGTCACAAGTTGTTGTATGTTAATAATATTCTATATTTTTGAAAAACAAAAAAAGAAAAGATTGATACTATTTTTAAGGTTGAGCCATATAATGCTGTATTAACAATGACACGTAAAAAGAATAAAGAAAAAAAAGGAAATAAAATAACAAAAATATACTTTTTAGATTTAATTGAAAATACTGATGAAACATTTTGTTTTGATAATATTGCATTATTTGATATATTAAATAAAACACTACGAATTCCTTCAGGAACTTATGAAGATATAAATGAAATTTTAGCACAAGTTATGATTGGTATAACAGCTTGTTTTCGATTTCCTGGTACAAATTAATTTTATCTTTAAAATATTCCTATTATCAACACTCTTTTTCTTAGGACAATTAAATATGGATTTACGTAAATTAGCTGTTAATATGATACCATTTCCAAATCTTCATTTTTTAACGACATCTTTTTCACCTTTACAAGCACGACAAATAATACCATATAAAAATATAACTGAACATATTTTAATAAAACAAATGTTTGATATAAATAATCAAATGTTAACAATTAATTCACATCATGGAAAATATTTAACAGCAACAGGAATATTTCGTGGAAAATCCTTATCATTAAAAATTCTTCATGATCTTATGGCAAAAGAAAAATTAAATCAAAATTTTATTCAATGGATTCCAAATAATGTTTGTTAAAGAAAAATAAAAGAAAAATAAAAGAAAATAATTTTTTTAAATTTTAATATAGTGTAAAGTAGCTCATTGTGATATTCCACCAAAAGGTTTTTCACGTTCAGTAACTGGTATTGGAAATAATACAGGAATAATAAAAGAATTTGATCATTTTTTACAATCATTTTCAAAATTATTACAACGTCGAGCATTTATTCATTGGTTTATTGGAGAAGGAATGGAAGAAATTGGTTTGTTTATATAATATATTTTTCATTATTTATTTTTATTATTGTTAAAGAATTAATTGAAGCAGAAAATCATATAAAAGATTTAATAAAAGATTATAAACAATATGAAAATAGTTCAATTGAAAATGATGAAAAATTATAAGAAATAATTTAAAATTGACGATAATCGAAATTTTTCAGATAAATATTTTAGTTTAATATCGACATTTATTGAAATATTTCTCGAAGCCTCTGTGGCGAAGCGGATTAACGCGTTGGACTTCTAATCCAAAGATCGTGGGTTCGATCCCCACCAGAGGTGGTCCGAAAAATTTTTTTCTATTCTTTCTTTTCTTTAACATCGAACAAAATAAAATATTTCATGCTTGTTTGTTTTGTTTTTTTTTATTAGTTGTCATGATTTCTATTGAATAAGATTTATTAAAAAAAAAGAAAAAAAATATATATAAACATTTAACGAGGTAAAAGAAATTTTTTAAGCTATGAGGGATGGTGCAAGACGTTTTTGTCTTTTATCATAAGATTTTTCTAATTGATCAAAACGATTCCATTCAGTATTTGTTTTCTAGAAAACACAAAAAATCAAAATACTTTAATAAAAGAAAATAAAAACAATATAAAATAACATACAAATGATGAATTACGTCCTGATGATGGTATAGATGCAATTGAAAGTGCTGAAAGATTTTCACGTATTTGTTGTTGTCGTGATAAACGTTGAGTTCTTTTTAATTCAATATTTTGTTTTAATTGTTCTATTTGTGGATTTTTATGAAAATTTGATGGTGCACTTGTTTGCCGTTGTTTCCTAATTATATATATATATATATATATAATGAAAAGGAAAATATTTATTAAATTGAAAGAAATTTTATTATATACTTTATAGTTGCTTGTGTAGTTAATTCATTTCGATATTTAACAATATTTTGAACTGTATTAGTAATTATTTGTTCTTTTATTTGTTTATCTTTAACAATTTGATCACGTCGTAATTCACGTTCTTTTTCACGTTCAAGTTTAACTAATTCAAGACGTTCACGTAATTCAGCAATAGACATTTCATCATGTACACCATGTCCAGCAATTGTTGTTAAATCAACTGGTTTCCATCGATCAATTGGAACTGATTCAAGAGCACGAATTTGTTGAATTAATTCAGCACGTTGTCGCATTTCTGCTTCAGCCTAATAAAAAAGAAAACAATTATCCCGAATATTTTAAAATATTTATTATAATCTATTACAAATTAGAATGCTATATATAGAACCCTAAAACAAGGATATCGATTTGTGTAAAAAATTTCTTTTTCTTTTGTGATGGTCACGATTTTGTAAGAGAAAAAAGATTACATATTCAATGTCGTTGAACTTATTACTGAATCAGTTATATCTTTGAATTAATTTTTTGAATACTCTGTTATAATTTATGTATTATTGAAAACTTAATAGAATTTATTTTCTGAAGTCAATATAAAATATAAATTGATTCTAACCTCTTCAAGAGCTTGTTTCATTAATTGTTTAAGTTCTTCTTTATATTGTTTAACAAAATCAGCTTTATATTGTTGAAGTTTTTGTTGAGCAAGTTTTGTATTTTCTCTTCCATTAACAACTTCATCAATTAATTGTCTAGAAAAATCTTATTATTTAGTTTTTATTTTTATATATTTAATTTACTTCATTCTTTGTTCTTCTTTAAGTTTTTCTTTAACATGAATTTCAATAGCTTCACGTGTTTGACGTTTAAATTCGTCAGCTAAACGACGATTTTCATCTGCTAAACGTTGTCGAGCAAGTATAGCTTCTTCATAACTCATTTTTCCTTCTAATCTTTTTCGTTCAATTGTATCCATTTGTTCATCATAATCTTGTTTTTGCATTGTTTGTTGCCATTGAAGAAATTCATGTGCATCTTTTCCACCTGCTTCAAAATCAAGTAAACGTCGACGAACATCATCTTCTTGTTTTTTATATAATTGACTTTCTTTTAATACTGTTGCTATATTTAATTTAACAGGAATTTTATTTGTCTAAAAAAAACACAGAAATAAAAATGAAGAAAAATCATTAAAAAGAGAAAAAAATATATACGTGAGTTTTTGGAGGAGGATTTGCACGAAAATGATCAAATAGAAGATTTTTTTCACGATCTTCAAGTATTTTTGTTAATTTTTGTTGAGTTTTAGAAGATTTTTCTGTTTGTATGAAATTATTAGTTAATACACGTGTTTGATCTAGTTTTTCTAAACCACGACGATGATTATCTTCACGAATTTTTTCTAATTCAATTTGTTCTCGTGATGGATCATAAGTTGTTTTAGGTACTGAACGAACTTTTTCCATTTTTGGAATCTAAATTTTATTTAAAAAAAAAAGTAAAAAAGAAAAGAATTGAATTAATACAAACAATTTTTGGTATTGGAACACTTCGTCCTTTGGGTGCAGTAAGATTAAATGGTTTTGCTTTAGTTGGTTCTGGTATTGGACGTGTTGCTGCACGTCCTTCAATAGCATCAGTAAGATCAAGCAAAATACCACGTAAGTCTGGAAGATATCTATTTATTTTTAAAGATTAGATTTTCATCAAAATAAATCATTTTACATACGCTTTAATAACTCGACCAATTTTTTCATCAATATATTCTTGTTCATATAATTTCATACATTCTTTTTGAATTGTTTCAAGATGATTTTCATTTATTAGAAATTTTAAAAACTGAAAAATAATATTAAAGTATGAAGTTATCTACTGGCAAACTCTAGAACATTCTTCTAAATAATTACTAAACACTATCAGTTAGTTTTAAATAATTAATTAAAAAATATAAAGATTCAGGATTTATGTAGAATACAAAACTAACTTTTTTTGTTTCACTTATTGAAAGAAACATAGAAAAATCGTGACAATATAATACCAAACGATAAACATGTCTAGATACGAATAAAATTTAGTATTTTGCTATTTATCAACTGAAATGCTCGAACATCAAAGGAAATTTGTCTGTTTGTGATCGAAATTTGAGAGATAAGTGTAGATAAAATATTCTTCGACACCTATTTACGGGCTGATTAGTATGCTCTATGCACGACTTAGATGAGAAGCTATGGCTAAACTGCAATTGAAGGAACACAGCAGATGAATTGAAAGATAATGCAGTTTTAAAGATACTTGGCATCATTTTTTTCTACTTTATTCTTTTGTATTGTTCATTTAAATATAAAAAATTTTTTTTCGAAATACAAAATTAAAGTTTTTGACACATTTGAATATTAGGATCTAACAATTTTAGTGCATTGGTTTTTTCATCTTGTTCTGTATGTCCCATCCAAAAAGATTTTTTGGACAATCCCGATTATTTCACAGACTTTCAATGCAGAATCACTTAGCAATTCGCTAAAGTCAACAGAGAAGCTCCACAAAGTTTCTAGACGATTAGAATGTGAAATCAATGTTTTATTCAAGAATGATGCAGAATTCCGCAAAAGCGAATATTCACCTTCGGCAGAACAAACACATATCATATAGCGCAATAAATCTATATTCCAAGAAAATGGATTTGATTTTCGATGATCCTCATGTTAAATAAAAACCTCTATGAGGCATGTGATTGTTCTTCATTTTGTTTTCAATAGATCTAATTGCTTTCAAAGTAAAGTAAAGCACTTAACTATACTTAACTTAGTAAAATAAATTTATTAAAGTAGATTTTTTTCTTGATCATTGCATTCAACAATGAATGGTTATTATAAAGAAAATAAATCAAATTTCTTTTTTTTGTATTAAAAAATTTTAACATAAAATTTTTCTTTTAATATAAATAAAAATTATTCTTACCTGATGTACTCGATTTAATTGAACAGAATTAATAAAACCACGTAATAATTTAAATCCAACTGTATCAAGTTGAAAAAAGATGAGATAAGCAATAACTTTAGTAAAAAAAAGAAACGAAAAATATTTTTTTGAATTAATAATTTTTCAAACCTTTATAAATATTTTGTTCAGATTTTCGAATATTAATTCCATCTGTAGCATAAAAGATATTAGTTATAGTTTTAAGTAATGTTGAATGTCGAATACAATCAAATAATATTGTTGATACAAATGTTTCATTTGGAACCTTTAGAAATAAAAGAAAATAAAATCTTATAATTAAAAAAAAAGAAAATAAAATACTTTATTTTCTTGAAAATATTTTTCTAAAAATGTTTCTTCTGATATATCATCTGTATATTGATTTAATACTTGTACACAATGATAAAAAAGGTCGCTATATGCATTCGCATTTCTTTCCATTGCAAATGAATAAATTGTTATAGTAAAACTACCATTAATAATGTATATACCATGACAACCAATGGAATAATTATAAAAAGAAAAAAAGAAAAAACGACATCAATAGTAGTTTATTATTGGTAAATACCTTGTCTAATAGATTGTATGATTAATTTTGTCAGTCATTCTTTCCTTCGTTCTGTTTATTCACATCCCTCAATGAGTTTTTTATTTCCCTATTGTGCCGTTTCTCACCAAGGTCAAATGTATATTCCATTCTTTTTTTTTCTACTTTTTCAAAGTAATATTTACTAAAAAAACAAACATTTCTTTTTTTATTATTTTATTTTTAACATTATTTTCAGTCTCATTTACTTATAAACCAAATCCAACACCATGGTTTTGTACAGATCCAAATTTATTAGATTCAACTGTTGAAATTCCTCAAAAACTTCCATCATGTTTACCCGGTTATGTTATTGATATACAAGATGTTATTTATGAATCAACAATTGATGGTACATGTTCTGGTAAAACTTTATGTAATTTACATACTAAAAATTCTCTTGCATTTGCATGTAATCATAAACGTACATGTAATGTTGATATAAGACATTTTCGTTTTCATATTAATTCAACATGTGGTTCAACAGTTAGATTTTTTACGGAATATCGTTGTTTACCTGCTATACATGAACAAAAAGATTATTTATGTGAATCTCCAACACGTCGAACAAATTCAGCTGATATTAAATTATCATGTGGAGCATATTTTCGTCTTCATATAACATTAGCATTAGTTGGAATTAGTGTTAAACAACAATATGATACAACAAAAAATCGTTTTAAATGTAATAAAGATACATATTGGCTTTGTAATTATTATGTACCTGATGCTTATCGAAATGTTTGTGATAATCAATTAAATAATGGTATCGGTGATCAGTGTACAATAAGATCTAGTGATAGACCAAGATTAAAAGGATGTCAATATGGAGAAATGTCGAATTTTTCATTAGTAACATATTCATGTATACCAGGTAAGGTTATAAAAAGGAAAAGAAAATACTTTAGTAATACATATATCATTTTGCTTACAAAGATTTTTTCTTAACAAAAGAAAAATCATTTATCATATTTTTCTATAGGTGAACGTATAACTGATGATCTTTCTCGAGTTGACATTTGTTCGAATGGAATACCGGAACAAATATCTATCAATCGTGGTCTTCTTCATTCTCCTCATTATCCTCATCCAGTAGGAAAGTATTTATCATGTAAAAAACAATTGCATATTAAACGTGAATCTCGTTTACGTTTATTTATGCTTGAAAAATCTATTGAATATTATCATGAATTAAATATTCGTTTATTAAATAATGAACCAAATATACAACGTACATTAGCTAAAAATGAATTATTTGATACAAATATAACTAGTCAACAAAATGATGAAATTGTTGAAATTGAATTAAAAACAAATCATGTTGGTGATGGCAATTTTTTACTTTATTTTCAAGGTAAAGTTCATTACTGTATTTTTTTTATTCTCTAACAAACGTAATAAACAACTGTTCTTCGTTTGCCATATAAAAATAACAAATAAACAACAACAAAAAAACGAGAAGCAGACGAAAAGACTGTTGTACATATGTCATGTCAGTTTTTATGATTAACGATCAACATGCATCGACCATTAACTAATATTAATTTATTCTAGTCGACTCACGCATCTCTGAATACGCACCGTTGGCTCTTGAAGCGGACAGAAAAAGTGATGAATACAATCGACGAGAAAAATCCTTAGTTAAACGAGATTGGGGTAAGTTGACAAACATTTATTTATCATAAAAAAAATCTCATTTCCTTCTATATACAAATCTTTACAGATTGTTTATAAATCAGAGAAATGCAAAAAAGGAAAGATTAAATTCTATTTATAATATAAAGCGAGTTACCATAGAAACTATACAGGACACAAAATAAATATGTTTTATATAAAACGTGATGTAATTAATAATTGTGATTGATGAAATTTTTGTAAAATATGTAAATAAAGATATAAGACAAACAATGTTGTGTTGATGTAGAGGTATAGAGGATACTCGTGTGGATTTATATCGTAAAGAGAATTTTTTTTTTTTGTTGTAAGAAACGTTTAGCAGAAATCACTGCGGAAAAGAAACCATCATGGGAAAAATTTTTCACAATCATGCCATTTTCCACACGTCAGTTCTGATATATAGCATTAATAATAAATATATTCTGACTTTAAATACATGCATTAGATAATAATTGAATAGAAAAGTTTCAAACTCTTGTTTGTCACGATGAAATTTGATAGAAATATCAGATTAATCAGAATAAAAAAGTCTCAAATAACAAGACTATCATCTAATTGAAATCAATAGTATATATAGAAATGATAATTATAGGTTTTATATTACACCGTAATTTAATAGGAGATCTCAATACAATTCATGATAGAATATGAAGAAAGGCATAGTTTTTGAATTATTTGATTGTATGATGTTATTTGCAATTTCAAAAAAAAAAAACAATATAAATATAATCAGCTAATTGAGGTAAAAGTATGAAAGTGAATATGTTCTCTTAGAATTGCTTAACATTAAGAATGTCACCTTTATGCTTTATTATATCCAAAGAGAAAAAAATAATTAATTATATTTTTCATGTCTTATATTGAAATATTATTTTTCTTTATAGGAATTGTTATTGGTTGTGTAATTGGTCTTGTTCTCGTTCTTATTATTATTGCAATTGTTCTTATTATTGTTCGAATTTCTAGGTCAATCTATTTTTCTATTATTATTATTATCTTTAATCAAAATAAATATTTTTTATTTTAGACGTCGTCGTTCACAAACTCTTAAATATTTAAAAAATGATGATGATCATCGACAACATTTAAACACAACTGTTTCTTCATCTGATCATCATAATCATCATTATCCTATAAAACCTATTCAGATTGAACATCCACATTTATTATCAACTTCTCCAACAATTATTTCATCAGCAAGTAGTACAAATCATCATCGACCAAATTCTTCACCATCAACAATAATTAATGATAGTCTATCTGATCGTGAATCTCTTCTTAAACAATCGTCACATGCAAATACAACAAGTACGAATATTGATAATTTTTATGAAGAAATAAAAGAACAATACCAACAAGCACCTTTAGATTTAGGGGATAATCATTATCTTGAACCAAAATCACATGAAAATCGAAGAAAATTTTTTGAAGATAATAAATCTTCACAACCAATTCGAGATCATCGTGAGGTATTCTATTACGAATGTGAAGAATAAGCTTTTAATTTTTGCAAAATCACACGCTTTTTATTATTTCATATTGTTTTCTTTATGTGAATCTATATTGAGAATGATAATTAAATGTAAAAATTCTCATTGTTATTTTTTTAAACATTCTGATCATTATTCTAGTCGTATTATTCTATCTTGTACTTAAGCATATTGTTTTACTTCTAAAACTAAATAAAAATTTTTATTAATTTGTTATTAATTATTGCTTTTGCTTATTGTTATGCACTGCTTTTAATTGCTTTTATTAATAATTAAAAATTTTTTGACTATTTATCTATAAATATACTTAGAATGACCAACATTATCATCGTCCAGCACCATTGGCTACACCTGAACAAAATAAACGACATTTAGGACCGTCAATATGTGAGGCACCAATGGCTAGTACAGAAACTTTAGATGTTCGATCTAATTCATCAAAAAGTGACAATATAACACGTCCAAAACAACCACCACCAAAAATTCCACCACCGAGAATGGATTTAAATCATCCAAAACCAAGTGCACCACCACTTCATTTATTACAAAATGATATTAATATGAATGAAAATATACGTCCAAATCAACGCATACGTCAAATTCAACAATTAAATAATAAAAATCAATATGTTTAGAATTAATATAAACATTTAAACTAGAACCTTTTTTCAAATTTTGTTTTTCTTTTTTTGTGCAAGTTAATTAAATATTCTTTGTATCTTTTCTAGTCCAATTTATTTCTCCTATTAAAAGTATATATCTTATAATGCAAATTTTTTCATTTTTTAGTTGAAAAAAAAAATAAATCCATGATAATATTAAAGAAAACAATTCTTTTGAACTTTTCTTTTTACTTAATGGTCTTTTTAAGTATATCGATATGAGTTAAGTTGTTGTATATAAAAATAAGTGTGCCGCCGTTCTCTCTATTTCAATGAGGGAGATTTATCAGACAACGAATAGAAAATAATAATTATTGTTAATTGCGAGTCGTCTCGTTGGTTCACACACTTTTCTCTCTCTCTTTCTTTCTCTGTTGGAAATAATACACATTGAGTTACGTATGGAGAAGAAAACAATTGTTTTCTTCTTTTCACATGATCAGAATGTATATAATCGTTTAGCAACCAAGCAATCTTACTGTACATTCCGAAGACGTAATTTATTATCGATTATTTGACATAGAATATAACAAAAAACAAGAAAACAATATGAATGATTATCATGATCGAAAATCTTTTAATCTTCGTGTTCTACGTTCAAAAATTGTCAATTGGAAACAAGGACATGAAGATAATGAACATAGTCAACGTGCAGTTGATTTTCTTATAAAAAAATTAAAAAAATCTGATGGTAATAAAAAAAAAAGAATCATTTTTATATAAAAAAAATTTTTTTTAATTTTAGGTGTACTTGATTCATTAGCAAAAGTGTTATTAAATCCACATCTACCAAGTCCATGTATAACAATTCCATCATCAGTTGATAAACGTGTACAAATTGTTTATCGAAAAGAATTTCCACATGTTGTTTATTGTCGTTTATGGCGTTTTGCTGATTTACAAAATTATCATGAATTAGTTCCATCTTCTCAATGTCAATATCCATTTTCACCTGGAAATAATAGAAATGAAAAATTTGTTTGCGTTAATCCATATCATTATAATCGTATACCATCACAAGGTAAAAAAGCAAAAATATAAAACAGAAAAAAAAGAATTTTTATCTAATTTTAGTTCTTCCAACAATTATTGAACCAAGAATAAATAATGAAAATGCACCACCAACACCACCATCATCTATCTATTCACCTGATCCATGTAAATATAAATCTATATATTTTTTTTTAAATAAATTATTTTCGATTAAATTTAGATTCACCTCAACAAATATTACCATCATGGTGTATGATAAATTATTATGAATATAGTAATAAAGTTGGTGAACAATTTCGTGCATCATCATCACAAATATTTGTTGATGGATATACATCACCATATAGAAATTTTACAAATAGATTTAGTTTAGGTTTATTAGAGAATGTTAAACGACAAGAAGGTGTAGAATATGTTAGAGCATCAATTGGTCGAGGTAAAAATTTCGTATTTTTTTGTTTAATTTCATTTACTTTTTTTTTAGGTATTGAATTAATTGAACATTGTAATGGTGATGTATCAATTCGTAATCGTTCTTGGTCATGTTCTGTATTTGTTCAATCAATACTTCATAATCGTTTAAATAATTTAAACGATTCAACAGTTTACCGTTTACAACGTCGTCATGCAATACATTCAATATTTAGTTTACGAATCTTTTCTCAACTAGTTAATGATCCATTAGCAACATATGAATCGATACTTGATCTAACAAAATTATGCACAATACAAGTTAGTTTTAAATATGGTTGGGGTTATGAATTTGGTCAACGTGAAATAACATCAACACCTTGTTGGTTATCAATTATTATAACTGAACCACTTCGTCTTATTGATGCTCGTTTACAACAATTACAACCTGAACAAACAACTACATCGAGTTGATAAAAAATTTTTTCTTTTTTTTTTCTTTTTGTATTTAAAATTAATGACTGAATAAAGCAACAAAGGAAAGAAAAAAAAAACATATGTTGCGCGCAGCTGTGTACTTGAGTTCTTTTTTTTTTCTTTTTCTATGATATACCGCAAAATGTAGATATTTTTGCCATAGTCAACACCGTCGAAGGGACATACTTGCGATAGAAAGAAAGAGAATACTTTTTTTTTTCTTTATCGTTATGTTTGTCAGTATTGAAAAGGAAAAAAAAACAAAATTCAATCATCAGATCAAAGAAAACTTCAATTAATTTCATATTGCCTAATCGTACTAAGAGAAATAAAAAAAAAGAAATATATGCATATATATACATTTTTTATTCTTTTTTTTTTATTTTTATGAAATTATAAAAAAGAAAAAGATTGTTATCTTGTTGGATGAATAACATCTATGTCTTAACATATGTTTTTCTGTAATAACACGATTGATGATGCGAGAAAGCAAAAAATAAGGAGCGAAGAATATAAAAAGCAAATATGATTAAATCGCGAATTATCCTCTTCCAGGGTAGACCTATTGCACTGAGGACGTTGTGTCAAGGCAAAATGCTTTTTTATAATAGAAGAGAAGGAGAGAGTGAGAGAAAAGCACTGAATAAAAAGAAAAAGAAAGAGAGACAAACAGACGAAAACAACCAAGTATCATATAGGAGCAAAAATATTTTCTTTCTTTTCATCGACGGCTAAGACGACAGCCCGGGTAGAAAAGGGAGAAAAAAAAAGAACGAAGGGGGGGGGGGGCGCTCGCGTTGTTGCTGGGTACTGCTAATATAAAGGCATCGAGAGAGACAGAGGAGCTCTCAGCACTGTGACAGACTGCAATCAGTAAGGAGTCGTGCTACTCCTTCCCTTTTGGTACATTATAATGACAGTTACATCTGCAGCTTCACATTTAACAGTAATGCAGTACTTATGCCAAATATCAAAGGTTATTATTGTCCATGACTGGATAAATAAAGTAGAATATTGAAATCTTCAATATCAATAAATGTAAGTAGAAAGTAAATAATCAATTTATAAATTTTATTCCAATATTACGTTCCCATTTTTTTTTGTTTCTTTCATTATAATTTTTTCATTATTTAATTTGAAATAATTGACAGAAGAAAAAAACAGCTGATGATGTCTTTATCTTTAAGTGTACCCTGTTTTTTTCTTTGTTCCATAAATAACTATGCAAACAGATGAAATTCATATGTTCTTTCTTTTAATATGATGCTTGTTCGTCAGATGTTTTGCATATAGTCATTGTCAACATCAGTTCTTATCTTTCGCCTAAAACTCATTGATTTAATTTTAAACAAAAAACAACAATATTTTGACTGAAATTTTTATAATAAAATTTAACAATACATCATGTAAACATGAATGTAAACAATGAAAAAAAATAATTTCTCGATATAATTTTGTTTTTTAAATCAAGAACATAAAAATATTTTATATTAAGTACAAATATTTTTATGAAAAAGAAAATTTTGATCGTTTACAATTTCAATTGTATGAGATCTTACTTTCATACATATGAAATTTCATCATTTTTTTCTGTTACTATTTTTAATAATAAAAGAAAAACTCTATAAACTTATTTATTAAAAGATAAATCATTAGTAGAAGGATTTTTACTCTCTTAAATAGTTTAAATAACTTCTGAAAGAGAAATATTTATTAAGAATAATTAGAATAGATGAAATTCTTTTTATACTATTAAAAAAAAAATAAATAACCTTCATTAAAAATAATAAAGAATTATCCAGAATTAATAAAATCTATGCTCATAAAAGCACACACAATGCTAAATAAGGCTAATTATGAGAATTAAAAATATAGATAAAAATAATTTTAAAATTTTATTAAAAATAACAATTTCATATAAAACTTTATATAAAATTAATGTACTCTATTATCATTTTTTTCAGTTTTGATAATAATTCCTTCAAGTTTATGTAATCTGAAGGAGATCGCGTGTAGTATTACTTTTGTACAACATTCAGCGAACATCTGGTCTTTCATTATTTTCGATATACATTGATATAACAGATATGAATGTATTTCATATTTCCTTTTCATATGTAACCAAAATATTCTAAGTAATATTTTGTAAACTTCGATCTATTTGCAAGTATTTTCAGGCAATCTTGGCAAATATGTACTACAGTTTCTTTTGAGAGTAATCAAAAAGACCAAAAGATGTTTAGATTTTTTTTGTTAAAGTATATGTAATGAGATATATTAATATTTAATTCGATATAGAGAACATTTTTTATGAAAAGCTATTCTAATTTATAATCAATGTCCAAGCGAGTATCGATGTTTTCATCTTAGTAAAGACCGAGTTGACAAGAGAAATTCGAGATTTTTAGTTTAGAATTACGGTCGTTTTATTGGATTTTTATCAAGAAAAAAGTGTTTCTATCTAAGAATTGGTTCGTGCAGTGGGTCTTATTATCTTAAAATCATTTCTTATGTTTCAGTCTAAACATATAATTTATTGAAAAAAAAAATTACTTTTTAGATATTTTTTTAACTCATTCAACACAATAAGACTCAGAATGGGGTAAAGCCAAAAATTCTTTTAACGAAAAAAACTTGAATATCTCTACCATATTTTGATAGAAAAAGCTGATTCTTTTACCACTGATAAAGAAATCTTTATAGCTCGTATTCGTGAGAGAAATGTTGATAAAAACTGTTTTGAAGTATTACAAGTGCTATAAATAAAGCAGTGGAATCTTTCACGAATTATAGAACAACAATATTCATTCGTCGCGAATAGGTTAAGAAAAAAGTAAAATCTTTTGAAAATCAAGTTAGTTCTAAACAAGTATTTATTTTGAATGTGTCTTCAAAACTATTTGAAGATATTGATTCATCCCAGATTTATATAAACAGAGAAGTAGATATGATAATATCTATCTTCTAATAAGTAAAAAAGTCATAAGTCTACTCCGTAGAAATCAGAGATTTCTAAAAATATTGTATGAATTAAATAGTTTCTTTTGCAGTTTCTTCAACATTTCTTAATGCCTAGGGTCTGCTCGTCACCCTTCTACATTGATAGATACATGATTAAGTTAAGATTTGTATATTCGACCTACTCTGATGTACCATGTTCTTCATCGAATTCAGAAAAATGATCATAACATCAGCACAAAGGCTTTAAATAACTAATATTTACATAAGTTTTCTAGTTATTATAGGATGGTATTTAACACCAACTATTCATCCTAGATGATGATCGATTTTTCTTAATATGATTACCTTTTTTGAGTGAGAGCAACGAAGGTTACAGGAACTCAGTCTGTTTGTTTATTTGTTTAAACTGATTTTTTTCGTAGTCTTCAGTAATACCTACAATACTTCCGAGCCAGAAAAAGATTCATATTTTGGCTGTACATAAAACTCTAGTACCACCTTTTTGAAATATTAAGAGAATCAAATATCAATCAACATTCTGTCTAAAAACTTTCAATCTTTTCATTATTTAATTGTTTAAAAAAAAGAACGATTCCAGTACGAATCAAGTGTAAATGAGACTAAACTGAAATATGAGTTACACTCTTCAGTTTAAGACTCTATTTATTGAATAAGTTATCGACAAAAACTTAAAACATTCAATTTGTAAACTATGATTGTATTGTATAGATGCTTTCAATATAAAAAATGATCGTGTTCTTCTTATTACACCGATGTTTTCTGATTTCTACTAGTTCGAATTGTATTCTTATGATCTCTACATCTCTTCAATAATACAGAGGTATTCCATCGAGGCCAAATGATATTTTTAAATAGAAAATTAAATACGTATTTTAACTATTCAATCGATAATAATAATTTAAGCTACAAAAACTTTTAATACATCTTATGAGGATAGTATTATATTCATTAATTTCATTTTAAAGTTAAAGCTTGAATGATTTTAAAAAGAAATTTTTGCTTTTCAATAGTTTCGATCATCAATTTTATTCAACACAGAGTTTAAGTTTTTTTAATTATACAAGTTCAAATCTTGTGTATTCATTATTATTATTTTTTTGAATAACAACACTTTTATTTCGCACCTTTTCATTTGCCCCATCAATTTTTTCTCACCCCGATCTGATTTTTTTTTCATCATTACTTACACATATTATATGTACTTTTTTTTGTATTCTTCAGAAACATAAAACAAAATCAACCAATTGTTTTTAATCATACATCAGCTGGTTTACTTCTATTGGTTGATAGTAAGTCAATATTTGTCTCAGTTCTCTTCTCTTCTTGTTCGTGCAGACGATAAAGAACATCTAGTAATAGTAACAACGAAAGGAGAAAGAAAAAAAGTAAGAGACGAAGATAAAAAATAGAAAAAAAGAAACAAGAAGGCTTGTAGGAGATGAAGAAGCAAAAAAAAACGAGTGGCGAAGTAGTTTATGTGTTCGTTCGTCAATTTTTCTCTCATCATTCATGATGAATATGTTGTTTTTCACGGATGACAGAAAAATTTGACGACGTTTGCATCAATTATTCTTAATGTACATAAAATAATTTACGATATACGAAGAGAAAGGTAATCACGGTACTTTTTCCAACTTTTATTAATTTGAATAAGATCTATCATTCGAATGTATATATTCTAACAGTGATATATCTAGGAGAAGAATCAAAATTGAATTGCTATCAAATAACAATACTTTCTTTCGATTCGATTTCCCTTTGTATTCTTTACAAACATCAATCAATTCAATAGGATACAACAAAAAACTTTTTTTGCAATAACATTCTTTAATAAAACAGATCTTTAGCCCCCTGCTAAGTAGACTAGCATCTCTATATAATACTAATGTAAATATCAAATCCAACAGAGAAATCTATGTCAACATTCAAACTTCGATAACATTAAATCTTGTATTAGAGGGTAGAACAATGACAAATCAAACTGAAGATTAATAGGAAAATGTTCCAATTCTAATGAAATATAAGACATCATGAATTAGATTTTATTGATTAAATATGACAAAAGTCTAAATGAGAGATTTTAATTTTTTAATCATTGATAGAAAGAAAAAAGAAATATATATACTCATTTTATTTTTGTTTTAATGATCTATTTTATCAATAAGATTGGTTTTCATTTACGAAATTAAAAAAAAAGATGACATGTCAAAGTTTTATAGACAAATCTGTTAAGATGCAATGAATAAAATATATCTTTAGATTCATGATTTATGAGTAGTTGAGTGTCTAAGATGTTGGTAAGAGCCGTATATTCTTTGTCAAATACTATTCTTTTCAAGATCTATCTGAAATGCTATAAAACTTGTTTTTTGTTCATTGTTACTAGAAACTTGTTTTTATCTAGAATATGTGACTTTTATCTTTTGAATCTTTTTATAACACAATTGTTTTGATATTCGATAAGAGCAAGCTTTATATTGACATAATTTCTATGTCAAAATTACATATTAATTTCATACAAATTTATTGTATTCTCAACAAAATGTTCTTCTTTTAAATTATCTTTTAAAAAAATAGTCGATAGAATAAAGACAGTATTATGTATGTTTCATTTCAATATATGGTATGTCCACCGTATGCTTGAATCGTAGGATTTTTATTTTTAGATGGTCGTTCGCTATAATATGATGGAGTTTATTTTGATCACATAACATATATTTTATGAGAAAAAAAAACTTTATATTCTAATTTCTATTAGATAAAAAAAGAAATCTGATATCAATCTGTCCAAATATGAACATAAAAACCTAAATAAGTTTCTTATATACATCTGCTATTAGTATGATAAATGTTTTCTTATTTTCTTCGTTCTTTTTCTCACATATTATCATCATATTATTTTGCGTTTCTTACAAGGACATACATACTGACAGGAGTAAAAGAACTCTCTATAGGTGTCACTGTTGTCTCTATTGTTCTGTTCGTCTTTCTTTGCTATATATATGTGCGCATTTATGTGTAAGAACCGGCCGTCCGACCAGATGATTTCTGTAGGAGTGCCTACTTGTTTTGCTTCCAACGCGCTGCACTCGTTTTGACAGCTCGACGCCTTTTTCTTCTTTTTTTCTTTTTGCGGTAAATGCGCTATGCGCTGATTTCTCTCTGTTCTACATATAGAAAAAAAATATATTTTTGCATTTGTAAGTCTTACTTGCTTTCCTCTTCAATGACATCGCATATTCGAGAAACTCGAATACACCAAAACATTGTATAAGAAAGGAGAGAAAAAGAAGAAGAAGAAGAAGGAGAGAAATACACTTGATCAGAATATTTTTCTTTCCTTCTTTTTTTTTGTTCTTTCAAAGAAAAAAATAAAGAGGAAAACATCATGATAATAATGAAAATCTAGTTTGTGCGTTTTTATATCGCTCGGGATCAAGAAAAAGGAAGAGAAAATACTGCGACAGAAAACATATGAGACGATGAATAGTTGTTATTTCTAACACTAAAACACGCACATATAATATAGATATATATATACATACAGGGTATTTTTATTTAATATTGTATGTAAATTTAAAACAATCCATCGATATCCAAGTATGTTAATAATAGTTTTGAGTTGATTGTTTAGAAGAGTATTAGTTTTACTAGTCATTGTTATATCTTATATGATTATCTATTAATAACAAGCAAATCATACATCATCGTAACCAAACTATTATCTCTTTTAAATTTTCTTTTTTTTCTTTACTCAAGTATCTTGAATATACATGTTTAAATTGTTGTTTATATTCTATAATTAATTCTAGCTACTATTTAAAAATATTTTTTACAATAAAAATTTTCTTTTATCTCAATCTACTATTTTTTTTTCTTTTTTTCTTTTATTTTAATAAATTTTTTATACAAACATACATTTTTCTTGTTGATTTGTTACTATTTTCACATTCCATTTATTTTTATGCGTTCGTTTGATAGAATTTCTTTTTCTTTTTTCTTTTCATTTACTTAACAATACATCTTATTT
>JAJEKB010000981.1:331572-379661 GCA_022393335.1 Macrotrachela quadricornifera
CTAAACAAAAATTATTAGAAACTTTACAACAAGAACTATCAGTTTATGAAGCTAAATTTGCACCTTTACATGAACAATTTGCTTTACTTGATAAATATGAAAAACCTGTTCCTGATAGTGTAAGTTTTTTGTATATTAAATATCAAAAGAAAAATTATTATAATGATTATTTTTTTTTTTATTAGACTCGTAATATGCTTATTCAATTAGAAGAACGTTGGCAACATTATCTTCAATGTTTAACTGATAGTGAAGAAATGTTGAAAAAATTACGTGAAAAATTTAAATCAAAATTATTACAACAATCAGAAGAATTTAAGAAAAATGTTAGTGAACTTGTATCAGATTTTAAAACTAAAGGACCATTTTCATCATCAACAACACCTGAAGAAGCACTTAGTCAAATAGAACAAATGAAACAACGTTTAGCAAAATTAAAGGAAGAAGAACAAGAACTTCGTCGTGGTCTTGGAATATTTCGTATTGATCATCCATTATCAAAAGATATAATTAATCTTGAAAAAGATATTGAAGCATTAGAAGGTATATGGACAATGGCACGTGAATGGAATGAAATGTTTGATAAATGGAAATTAACAACATTTGGAAATCTTCAAACACAAGTTATGGAAGATTATGCTCAAACACAATATAAAAAATTACATAAATTATCAAAAGATTATCGAGAAAAAAATTGGGAAATAATTGATTCAACAAAAAATCGTGTTGATCAATTTCGACGAACAATGCCTTTAATGAAAGATTTACATAATAAAGATATGAGAGATAGACATTGGAGACGTATTAAAGATGAATCACAAAAAGAATTTGATGAAACATCAGATGATTTTACATTAGAAAGTATTATTGATATGCATTTTGAAGAAAATGCACAATTAATCAATGAAGTTAGTGAAGCTGCACAAAAAGAAGCACAAATTGAACGAGGAATTGAAAAAATTAGAGAACAATGGGAAAAAGTTGAATTTGAAATTACACCATTTAAAGATAAAGGTATGTACATATTTGGTAATACTACATATCCAGATAACTGAAGATATAGAAAATACATCAATCTCTCTTGTACTAGACATGATTATGTTATAAATTAATAAGATTAGATATATTCGAATTAAATTAAACATCTCATTACCAAACTGACAAATTTAAGATATGATTTATCTTTGATTTGAAGGTATTTACAATATGTATAGAATGCTTACAATTCAACATTTTACCAGAATTTATTTTCTTTTTGTTCATGATGGTTGGATAGAGCTTGTTGAGTTGTAAAAGAAAGAGTATGTTTCAAATTGAAAAACAAAATACAATTTTACGAAAGTTAGAGTCAATAGAGAAACAGTAAAGAATTAAGATTTGAAGTTTACTGTTTGCTCTTCCACGATATTTTCGATCTATTTACTTCTACATTTTGAAAATAATGATTTCTTCATTTTGAGTAAGTTGTTTTATTTAGTTTGAAACACATTTTTTTTACGATTTAACATACTCTATTCAAGTATCATGAACAAAGAAAAATAAATTCTGATAAAATTTTCTATTCTGAGTATCACATTACACACAGTAAATACGTTGATATTTTAATATATTTGTTTGTTTGGCAGTGGGACCTTCAATTTAATTTGAACACGTCTCATTTTGTTAATTCACAATATACAATACTTCTATTGTTTGTGAAAGTGAGGATAAAAACATGCTAGACAAAATAAAGAATTCTTTATTTGGAAATAATGGAAGAGATACATTGACGGTTCATTTCTTCAAATTTTCGAAAATGCAAAATGACTTTTGCATCGGATAGTGTATATTGAATAATACCTTACGAAATATAAATGATTTTTAGTTTTATGCTTCTGGAAAAAAATTCCTATTATATAAACCTGAAAAAAGTTTTTCGATACTTTTCAAGACCGAAGAGATCGATCTTCGGCAGCTGTCTCTAGGTAAAATGAGATAAGATATGTAGTATACTAGTCGTGAACGCAGCCAAAACAAAGACAATAGTGTTCGGTGAAAAAAGCATAGAGTAAGCAATAAATATAGCAGGAAAAACTAAAGAAAATATCGATAAGTTGAAGTATTTAGGAAGCCTAATAACATGAGACAATAACGGATTAGAAGAGACCAGAAGAAGAAACTAATAATACAAAACAAACTCAAGATCGTAACAACGTGTGTCTTTAACGTACTCTTATACGCCTAAGGAACATGAACCTTGAAGGTGATTGACAAAAGAAAACTACTTGCTTTTGAAATGAAATGCTGTCGGAGGATACTACGAATCAGTTGAAAAGACATGATAAGAAATGAGGATATAAGAAAGACGATTTCGTAAGTAGAAACTATGGTAGACACAATCAAGAAAAGGAAATTAAGATTGTTCAGTCACATCTGTAGAATGGACGATAACAGGCTGATAAAACACATACACTATTAGCAAAAATAGATGGAAAATTCGAAGAGAACGTCCATGTAAAGAATAGCTGGACGGTATCAAAGGCTGATGTGTACGCAACGGATAAGACCTGTTCCACCTAGCACAAGAGCAGTAGATATGCAAGAGATTAATCCGTACAGAGATTGGCCCCAACGGGCGATACGCCTACGAGATATTATGAATCATGAGTATGTGGTATCTTCGATTCTTCTGGATATATGATTTCTCTTTCTCTGTACTCAAACCTATTTTATCTCAGAAAATATTAAATAAATAATTTTTTTCAAGGCCATTATAAAATCAAATCAACTGAAGAAATTAATAAAACCATTGAAGAACATCAAGTATCCTTATCAACATTTAAAGCATCTCGTTTTATTAAACCATTTGCTAAAGAAGTTGATAAATGGGAACGTGATATATCTCATGTTCTTGAAGTAACTGAATTATGGTTAACTGTTCAACGACAATGGTTATATCTTGAAGTAAATTCTAATAAAAAGCAAAAAAAAGAATATTTTTTTTAATTTGAAATATTTTGTTTATTTATAGAATATTTTTTATGGTGAAGATATTCGTCGTCAATTAGCTAAAGAAACTGCATTATTTGATGAAGTAAATGAAAAATGGAAAGCTGTTATGACAACATTAAATCAATCACCAAATGCATTTCATGCAACACATTTAGAAGGTGTTGATAAAGAATTACAATATATGAATTCAAATCTTGAAGAAATTCAAAAATCTCTTGAAATGTATCTAGAAAATAAACGTCGACAATTTCCAAGATTTTATTTTATATCAAATGATGATTTACTTGAAATCTTAGGTCAATCAAAAAATCCACCTGGTGTTATGCCACATATGAAAAAATTATTTGATAATATTAAAACATTAACATTAGTTAAAACAACTGCTAATGGACCAATGGCTGCAACAGAAATGCGTTCAAATGAAGATGAAGTTGTTCCATTTGATGGTCAAGTAAATTATTTTTATTTTAATAAAAGATAAAAAGAAAAAAAAAGAAATGTTTTATTTAGGTTATACTTGATGGACAAGTTGAGAAATGGTTACGTGATGTTGAAAATAAAATGAAAGAAGTTGTTAAACGAAAAGTTCTTGCATGTCGTCATGATTTATCAAATTGTGGTACAAAACGTGAAAAATGGTTAAAATCACATCCAGGTCAAGCATGTATAACTGCAAGTCAAATACAATGGACAGAAGAAGTACAAAAATCTTTACGTGATAATATATTAAAATTAAAAACTGATAGAAAAAAACAACATCTTGTCTTAAGAAATTTTACTGATATGATTAAAAAAAATTTAACTAAACTTGAACGTATTAAACTTGTTTCATTAGTAACTATTGAAATTCATGCACGTGATGTTATTAATGATTTAATTAAAAATCAAATTAAAACTGAATCATCATTTGAATGGCAACAACAATTAAGATTTTATTGGAGAAAAGATGAAATTATTATTGAACAAGCTATTGGAAGATTTTGGTATGGTTGTGAATATTTAGGAAATTCAGGAAGATTAGTTATAACACCATTAACTGATCGGTAAAGTATGTTATGTGAGAAATTATTTAATTAGAATTTGATTTTTAGATGTTATATGACGTTAACTATTGCATTGTCTTTATGTCGAGGTGGATCACCAAAAGGACCTGCTGGTAAAATGAGATATTGTTTTTTTTCTTTGATTGATATTATTATTAAAATTATTGAATAGGTACTGGTAAAACTGAAACAGTTAAAGATTTAGGTAAAGCTATGGCATTTTATGTTATTGTTACTAATTGTTCTGATGCAATTGATTATAAATCAATGGGTCGTATGTTCTGTGGTTATTGTCAAACAGGTGCTTGGGGTTGTTTTGATGAATTTAATCGGTAATTTTAAAGTTTAAATTTTAAATTTGTTTTATTTTATATTTTATATTTTATATTTTAGAATAAATATCGAAGTACTTTCTGTTGTTGCTCAACAAATAACATCAATATTAAATGCAATGACAACACTTAAAAGTGATATTGAAAATGCTATACGTGCTAAGACAAATATGTCAGAAGAAGATGCATTTGCAACAATTGATAAACGTTGGTTAAGTAAAAAATTTACATTTCAAGGACAAGATATTGATCTTGTTTGGTCATGTGGATTATTTATCACAATGAATCCTGGTTAATAAGAAGAAAAAAAGAATAATTCAATTTCTATTTATATATACATTTTTTTTTATAACTTAGGTTATGCTGGTCGTACGGAATTACCTGATAATTTAAAATCAATGTTTCGTCCAATATCTATGGTTGTACCAGATAGTAATTATATTGCTGAAATTATTCTATTTGGTGAAGGTTTTTCAGATACACGTTTACTTGCTACAAAAGTTTATACACTATATCAATTATGTGCACAACAATTATCAAAACAAGGTTTGATTTGAATAAATTAAGTTTATTTGTTTATTTATTTATTTTCTTTAGATTTTTATGATTTTGGTCTTCGTTCTATGGCTGCTGTACTTCGTTATGCTGGTCGTAAAAAACGTGATTCACCACATTTAAAAGATGATCAAGTTGTTATATTAGCTATGAAAGATATGAATGTTGCAAAAATGACTGAACCAGATTTACCATTATTTAATGGAATTGTATCAGATTTATTTCCTGATATTGATACACCAACAATTGATTATTCAAAATTCAAAGCAGCTATTGAAATTGAACTTAAAGCACAACATTTACAAAGTACAAATCATACAGTAACAAAAGTTATACAATTATTTGAAACAAAAAATTCTCGACATTCAGTTGTACTTGTTGGTTGTACACAATCAGGTAAAACAGCTATATGGCAAACATTAAAACGTTCAATGACAAGAATAGCAACACAAGAATCAACAGCAGATTCATTATTTCAACGTGTACAAGAATATCCAATTAATGCTAAATCTATTTCAATAAATGAACTTTATGGAGCGTCAGATTTATCAACTGGTGAATGGAATGATGGTATACTTTCAAATATAATGAGAACAGCTTGTGCAGGTTAAATTAAAAAAATAAAATAATGTATTTTTATATATATAAAGTTACCTTTTTTTTTTCTATAGATGATAAACCAGATCAAAAATGGATACTTTTTGATTGTCCTGTAAGACTTTTGTTTTTTTTTAACATAAATTTATTTTTATTTATTTAATTAATTAAAATAGATTGATGCTGTTTGGATTGAATCAATGAATTCAGTTATGGATGATAATAAAATTTTAACATTAACAAATGGTGAACGTATTGCTATGCCTGAACAAGTTACACTTCTTTTTGAAACTGGAGATATGGCTGTTGCATCACCTGCTACAGTTTCTCGTAAATATATTTCATTAAATCTTTCGTTATCAAGTTTTTACAAGGATGAGAAAAATTTCGAGTTTATTCATAAAAGTTTTGAATCGATTGTATATCATCAAGTAAATTCATATATTGTATCAAGTTTTAACCAATATAATAAAACTCTAAATTTATACAGTCAAGTAAAATGACTCAAAGCCTGGCAAAAACTCTTTACTTAGTTTCATGAATAATCTAATATTATGATACAGATTTAATAAAATTAAAAGTCTAGTCTACGTGAGATTAGAATTTCAGTACTAATTGCAAATCATCTTATTAATAAACACTTCGAAGAACAGTCATCTACAAAATGACAAAATATTCTCAGAAACATATTTTATCTATGAAACTTTATAGAGTTTGTTATGCAGATTATTTTAATGGAAGAAAATTTCGAACTTATTCAATATATGATGATACAGAAGACAGAATCATTATTTAAATTCGAATTTTCGTTTTATCAAAATAATCACTATAACAAGATCTAGAAAGTTCTATAGACGAAACATTTTTCTGAGAATTTGATGTTTTTTTTTCTATGATTGATCATTCATGGAAAAAGTATCCGTTAAGAATAAAACTTACAATCATTTTATTGTCAATAGATAGTTCTCAAAATTAACAGTATATGTAAAAAGGAGAAAACACTTTAGGTGCCAAAAAAAGATAGACGATTGTAAAAGTTATAAACCGTATAAATACTTAGTTCGTATGTATACCAACCTCATAATTAAACATATTAAAATAAATATTTTTTGCTTATCTTCTATAGGTTGTGGTATTGTCTTTTGTGATTATGATAATCTTTCATGGCGTCCATTTATAAATTGTTGGATAAATCAAAAAACAAAAGAATATCATGAACCATTAACATATTTAACAAATAAATATTTAAAACCAATAATTCAATTTAAACAACAAAATTGTAAAGAATTAATACCAATAGCTGAATTAAATGGTGTACGTTCATTTGCTTATTTATTTGATTCATTAGCAACAAAAGAAAATGGTGTTGATCCATCTGATGAAGATAATTTTTCACGTTTAACAGAATTATGGTTTTTATTTTCAACAATATGGTCTATATGTGCATCTGTTGATGAAGATAGTCGAAAAAAAATTGATGCATTTATACGTGAATTAGAAGGTACAATACCAAATAAAGATAGTGTTTATGAATATTATGTTGATGCTAAACAACGTGCATGGTTAGCATGGGAAGATAAATTACGTTCAGGTTGGAAATTAAATCCTGATATACCATTTTATAAAATTATTGTACCAACTGTTGATACAATACGTTATAAATATCTTGTTTCAGCACTTATTAAACAAGGTCATCCATGTTTATTATGTGGTCCTGTTGGTACAGGTAAAACATCAGTTGCACATGCTGTTATGTCAGAATTAGATGCAAGAGAATATTCAACATTAATAATAAATATGAGTGCACAAACATCATCAAATATTGTACAAGAAATTATTGAAGCAAGAGTTGAAAAACGTGTTAAAGGTGTTTATGTACCAATTGGTGGAAAGAAATTATTAAATTTTATGGATGATTTTAATATGCCATCAAAAGATGAATATGGTTCACAACCACCATTAGAATTATTAAGATTATGGCTTGATTTTGGATTTTGGTATGATAGAAAAAATCAATCAGTTAAATATATTAAAGTAATTTCTTTTTTTAATTTTTCTAATTAAATTTAATATATAATTATTTATTTAGGATATGTTTTTATTAGCTGGTATGGGTCCACCAGGTGGTGGTCGAACAGTAATAAGTCCACGATTACAAAGTAGATTTAATTTAATTAATATGACATTTCCATCGGTAAAATTTCCAAAAAAAGAAAAGAAAATTTTTTTAAGATTAATTTTTTTTTTAAGGCAACAGAAATTCGTCGAATATTTGGTTCAATGATTTCACAACGTTTAGCTGATTTTGATGATGAATTTAAAACATTACCAGATGCATTAACATCAGCAACAATTGAAATGTATGAAGCAATTATACAAAAATTTTTACCAACACCAACAAAAATTTATTATTTATTTAATTTACGTGATATTTCAAAGATTTTTCAAGGTTTATTACGTGCTGATAGAAAAATGATAACATCAAAACAAACAATGATACGTTTATGGATTCATGAATGTTTTCGGTAATAGATTTATTTTTTTTTTGCATTATTTATTTGATATTTTATTATTTTAAGTGTTTTTGCTGATCGACTCAATGATGATAAAGATCGTGAACAATTTAATTTAATTTTAGCAGAAAAATTAGGAACTCATATGGATGTAACATTTCATTCAATTTGTCAAAATCGTATACCACCAACATTTGGTGATTTTGTTAATCAAGATGAAATTTATGAAGATTTAATTGATTTTGATAAATTAAAAATTCATATGGAAAAAGTTCTTAAAGATTATAATGAAACTCCAGGTACTGTTCCAATGGATTTAGTTTTGTTTCGTGATGCTATATTACATATAGCACGTATTGTACGTGTTATACGACAACCACGAGGTAATATGCTTTTAATTGGTATTGGAGGTTCGGGAAGACAATCATTAGCGAAATTATCATCATTTATATGTAATTATGCTGTATTTAAAATTGAAATAGCAAAAAATTATCGTCGAAATGAATTTCGTGAAGATTTAAAACGTTTATATAAACATGCTGGTGTATCAAATCGTGAAACAACATTTATATTTGTTGATACACAAGCTGTTGAAGAAACATTTTTTGAAGATATTAATAATATATTAAGTTCTGGTGAAGTACCAAATTTATTTCGTCCAGATGAACTTGAAGAAATAAAAACATCAATGTCATCGGAATTAAAAAAAGAAGGAATTGATGAAGATAATAATCAAGAAGTTTATGCGTTTTTACTTGATCGTGTTAAAGCTAATTTACATATGGTTGTTTGTATGAGTCCTGTTGGAGAAGTTTTTCGGTAAGAAATATAATCTAAAAAGAATATTGAAGTATAAGAATAGATATTTGAATTCATCCCCCTTTGTCCTCAACAAATATGATAGACACTATACCAACCAGTGTTTGATTCAAATTGAGTCACAAAAAAATTCATTAATGTTGAGCTTTACATATGATAAAAAGAAATTCTCGATGGAATAATGACTTGATTCCTTAACTACTGAAAATATTTACTTAAACTAAACAAAAAATATTTTTAACTTCAGATTAAATCACTAAAAATTGACCTATATTTGACACCGATAGTAACAAGTCATCTCAGACGTAATAGGCATCCTTAGTAATGATGCGTTCACTTGCTATCACGCATCATGACCGATATATCTTAGTAATCGATCCTTTCCATCCACCATAGACTACTTTTATACTCATTGTAAAATATAATGACTAAATTCTCTCCCTCTCATCTTTAATACAAATCAACAGTTGATAAATTCCCTCATTTACATAGTGAGCAACGTTATTTGGTTTTATATTTAATTCTACAACGACTGCATAAATAGATTTTTATTTTTATTCGAGAAAATTCATTTTTCTTTTATATAGAAATCGTATTCGTATGTATCCATCATTAGTTAATTGTACTACAATTGATCTTTTTGCTGATTGGCCACAAGATGCATTACTTGAAGTTGGTGAACGTTATCTTTCTCAAATTGAATTAAGTGGAGATGAAAAAGTAAATAATTTTAAATTAAAGAAAAATTTTTTTTTTAATATCATATTTCTAAAATAAAAATTTTCCAGTTTGCAACGGTAAGATCATCATTATTGGTTTTTCTATCACCCATCACATTGTCATATATTTTTTTTTTATTTTGTTTCTTTGCATGAAAAGTTTTTTCATCAATGTGAATTTTAGGTGTTTATTAATTAAAATAATTTCATATTTATTTTTCTTTATATTACAAAATAGTTTCGTCCATCAATTGCTCAAATATTTGCTACAGTACATAGTTCGGTTTATCAATGTTCAATACAAATGTGGGATGAAATGCGTCGACGAAATTATGTAACACCAAGTAATTTTCTCGAATTAACAACTGGTTATCGAAAGTAAATAAAGAAATAAGAAATTAGTCATAGAATCTTTTTAAATTACATATGTATATTTATTTAATTAGACTATTATATGAAAAACGTAAAGAATTATGTGATGCACGTGATAAATTAACAAATGGTTTAGGAAAAATTGAAGAAGCAAAAATTCAAGTAACACAAATGTCAGTTGAACTTGAGAAAAAACGTGCTTTAGCTAATGAAGCACAAAAGAAATGTGAAGAATCTTTAGGTGGTCTTGTTAATGAACAACGTGAAGTTGAACAAAGTAAAGCAACAGTTGAAAAGTTAAAAGAACGTGTCAAAATTGATGAAGAAAAAGCATCAACAATTGCTCAAGCCGCTCAAGAAGATTTAGCAGCTGCTATGCCAGCACTTGAAGCAGCTAATGCAGCTTTAGAATCATTAACTAAAAGTTCAATTACAGAAGTTAAAAGTTATGGACGACCACCATTACCTGTTGAAAAAGCATTAGAAGCTGTAATGATTCTTAGAAATTCAGAACCAACATGGGCAGAAGCTAAACGACAATTGGGTATGTTTATTTATATGCTTTAGTTTAATTTTTATAAAATCTATCGAAATTTTAATATAGAATTAGGAATGTATTGAGACTGAGAGACTCAGATTTAGTATATCGATATACACAATTATGAATTTTCAAGGAGTAAAATAAAATATTATAGTTAACTATATATTAATATTGGATACTATCTTTTTATAAAGTTCAAATCTTCTTTACTATTTTATTAGTCGAATCGAAAGTAATAGTGTCGATCTGTATAATAAAATTTCTACTCAGATATTTCAATTATTAATAGACAAATTTTCTCTTTTTTCAGGTGATACGACTTTTATTAATCAATTAATCAGTTTTGATAAAGATAATATTCCAGACAAAATAATCATGAAAATAGGAAAATATACATCTGATCCAATGTTAGCACCGGCAGAAATTTGTAAGTTATCATAATTAATTAAAATAATTATTAGAATTTGTATATAAATATAAATTAAAAAATAGCACGTGTATCAATTGCTGCTGGTGGTCTATTTGCATGGGTACGAGCTATGGAAGAATATGCAAAAATTTTCAAAACAGTTAAACCAAAACGAGATCGATATGAAGCAGCTATGGCCGAATTAAATGAAAAACGTGCACAAATAGCCGATGCTGAACGACAGATTCAAGAAGCACAAAAACGTCTTGATGAATTACGAGCTAATTATGAAAGACAAATGGCTGAAAAAGAACAATTACGTCGTGATTGTGAACATATGCAAATGATGCTTGAAAAAGCCTCTCGTCTTATTAATGGTTTAGCTAGTGAAAAAGTTCGTTGGGAAGCAACAGTTGCTGAACTTGAACAACAAATAAGTTATGTTACTGGTGATTGTTTATTAGCAGCAGCTTTTCTTTCATATATGGGGCCATTTCTTTCACAATATCGTGATCATATGATGAATGAAATATGGCTTAAAGAAATTAAAAAATTATCTATACCATGTAATCCAGCATTTAATTTTGCAAATTTTCTATCAATACCAACACAAGTACGAGATTGGAATATTCAAGGTTTACCATCAGATACATTTTCAACAGAAAATGGTGTTATTGTGACACGTGGAACACGTTGGCCTTTGTAAGTCTTTATTTTTTCGCTCTATAAATTTAAGGAAAGAATCTCTTTGTAAAAAAAATTAAATGTATTATTTTAAAAACATATAATTCGAAGTTTTATGAAATATTTAGAAGAAAATATACATAATTGATAGATATTTTATAACTCGAGACATCACCTTTTTTTGTTGTATAGATTTATTGTTATACAATTATGATTATGAATTTATATTATGAAAAATTTTTTTAAGCTCTTAAAATTTTATATTTATTGAAATTCTTATTAAAAATTGAGAAAAACTAATTTTTCATTATTAGAATGATTGATCCTCAAGCTCAAGCCATAAAATGGATTAAAAATATGGAAATGTCAAATAATTTACGTTTAATCGATCTTCAAACACCTGATTATTTACGTATTATTGAAGAATGTATTCGTTCTGGACGTCCATGTCTTTGTCAAAATGTCAAAGAAGAACTTGATCCATCTCTAGATCCTGTTTTAACACGTGCAGTTAAACGTATTGGTGGTGTCGATATATTAAAAATAGGTGATCGAGAAGTTGAATATAATAAAGATTTTCGATTTTATATGACAACTAAATTACCTAATCCACATTATGCACCTGAAATATCTTCAAAAGCAAATATAATTAATTTTGCTGTAAAAGAACAAGGTTTAGAATCTCAATTACTTGGTATTGTTGTACGAGAAGAAAAACCTGAATTAGAAGCTGATAAAGATAAATTAGTACGTGGTATTGCTGCTGGTCGTAAGAAACTTATTGAACTTGAAGATCAATTATTAAGATTATTAAATGAAACAAAAGGTTCATTATTAGAAAATGATGAATTATTATCAACACTTGAAATATCTAAACAAACAGCTAAAACTGTACAAGAACAATTAATTACATCTGAAGCAACAGAAAAAGATATTGATGCTGCTCGAGAAGTAACAAGAAAATTTTGAAAAAAATAATGAATTAATATAATAATTTTATAATTTTATTTAGAGTTATCGACCATGTGCTGAACGTGCGTCAATTCTATTTTTTGTACTTAATGATTTAGGAAAAATTGATCCAATGTATCAATTTTCTCTCGATGCTTATATAGATTTATTTAATACATCAATTAAAAAAAGTCAAAAATCAACTAAACTTGAAGAACGTTTAACTAAGTTAAATGATTTTCATACATATGCTGTTTATAAGTAATTGAAAACAAATAAAATTTTATATTTATAAATAAAAAAAATGAATTTTTTTTTTATTAAGATATACATGTCGTGGTTTATTTGAAGCACATAAACTACTATTTTCATTTCAAATGTGTGTTAAAATTCTTGAAGCTGCTGGAAAAATTAATATGGATGAATATCAATTTTTCTTACGTGGTGGAATTGTAAATAGAAAAATAAATAATTATTTTAATTTGAATATATTAATTCTTTTTCTTTTTTATTATTGTTCTAGGTTCTTGATCGTGAATCACAAATGGATAATCCAAATCCTCAATGGTTAGCTGATTCATCCTGGGATAATATAACTGAATTAGCTAAATTAGCTAATTTTCATGGTATTATTGAATCATTTGAACAATATCCAAGAGATTGGTTTCAATGGTTTCAATCAGGTGAACCAGAAAATACACCAATGCCAGGCGAATGGGATTCAGTCAATGAATTACAAAAAATGTTAATTGTTAGAAGTTTACGTTCAGATCGTGTACCATTTTGTGTAACAAAATTTATTATTAATAATTTAGGTTCAAAATTTGTTGAACCACCTATTCTTGATTTAAGTTCAGTTTATGAAGATTCATTACCTAAAACACCAATTATATTTGTTTTATCACCTGGTGTTGATCCATCAGCTAATTTATCAGCTTTAGCAGAAAAAATGGATTTTAGAAAAAATTTTCTACCATTATCACTTGGTCAAGGACAAGCACCAATTGCTACGCAGAATATTGCTGAAGGTGTTCGTTTGGTAAGTCAAAAAAATATATATGATTTACAGTAGAATGCAAAAACAAATTGTCGCTGGTTGTTTGTATTTTTTGAAAAGGATTATTTTAAAACGATCTCAAATATCGAGATGAAGTAATATATATATATATATATATGGAACCGAGGATAGCATATCAAAGAAATATAACAAGAAACGTGTACAATAGACTATGTAAGACAAAGACGACGGTTGAAATTGAGCGATATTCTCTGACAAAACCTGCTTCCAATTTTTTAGAAATACAGTTTGTCTTTGATTCAAGAATTTTTAATAAAAATTGAATAGAATGACATTTTAATCTTAATAATAAAATATTGTTTTATTCTGTTAGAACAACTATCCATAGCCCTTTCTACGTTAAAATATTTCAAAAATATCTTCTTAATGACGCAAGAAAATAGTTTAAACAACGGTAGAAATTCCAACAAGATAAAGATCCTAAACATGCGAATAGAATAGCACGAAAATTTTTAGATCAAATAGTACTTTTCTTCAACAATCGACTGAACATTTCAATAGTTCCGACATTAATCATATATAGAGAACATGTGATCTGCCCTCGAATGATGTATCGAGAAACCCAAATTCTCAACTATCAACGAATTACAGCAATTCTTTTATGAAGAATGGCCAAAAAAACACTTTATCAATATCTAATATTAATTTTATTGCATTCTACTGTATATAAACAAAATTTTATTTCTTATTTATCCTTTTTTTTAGGGTCGATGGGTATTTCTTGCTAATTGTCATTTATCATTATCATGGATGCCTGATTTAGAAAAAATTGTTGAAAATCTTTCAATTGAAAAAGTTCATCCGCAATTTCGTTTATGGTTATCATCATCTCCATCACCTCAATTTCCTATATCAATTCTTCAATCTGGTATTAAAATTACTACTGAACCACCAAAAGGTATTAAAGCAAATATGAAACGTTTATATGCATTAATTGATGAACAAGATTTTGCTGAAAAAAATCGTCAAGCTCGTCCAGAAAAATATAAACGTTTATTATTTTGTCTTTGCTTTTTTCATTCATTATTATTAGAACGTAAAAAATTTCTTCAACTTGGTTTTAATATAAATTATTCATTTAATGATTCTGATTTTGAAACATCAAATTTAATTATGGGTAATCTATTACGTGATCAAGATGTAACACCATGGAAAGCAATGAAATTTATTATATCAAAAATAAATTATGGTGGTCATGTTACAGATACACGTGATATGCGTGTATTAAATACTTATATTGAAGATTTATTTAAAGAAGAAGTTATTGATCCTCAAATGCAATATTATAAATTAACTAAATTACCTAATTATTATGTTCCACGTGATGGAACATTAAATGAATATAAGAATGCTGTTGCAACTGTTTTACCAAATACAGATCATCCAGAAGCATTTGGACAACATACAAATGCTGAAGTTGCATCACAAATTCGTGAAGCAAGAATGTTATTTGAAATATTATTATCTTTACAACCACAAGTTGTTGCTGTACAAGGAAAAAAAACAACTGAAGAAGAAGTTATGGAAATGTCTACACGTGTATTAGAACAATTACCAGAAAAAATTGATTATCAATCAACAGTTAAAATTTTATCTGAAGATCATTCACCATTAAAAGTTGTTTTATTACAAGAAATTGAACGTTATAATTTATTATTAGATATTATTCGACAATCATTAATATCATTACAAAAAGGTATTAAAGGTCTTGTAGTTATGTCATCAGATTTAGAAGAAATATTTCGATGTATTCTTGATGCACGTGTACCAACACAATGGCAAAAAATGTATCCATCATTAAAACCATTAGCATCATGGACACGTGATCTTGTTCAACGTATTGATCAATTAGCTAAATGGGCTCAAAGTGCTCATGCACCAGCAGTTTTTTGGATGTCTGGCTTTAGTTTTCCAACAGGTTTTCTTACAGCTGTTATGCAAACAACAGCACGAGCAACAAAAATTAGTATTGATCGTTTAATATGGGATTTTGAAGTGATGAAAGTTGAAGATAATTATTTACAAACACCAAAAGATGGTGTTTATGTCAAAGGTTTATTTTTAGAAGGTGCAGGTTGGGATAAGAAAAATGCATGTTTAATTGAAGCTGAACCTATGCAATTAGAAGTTGCTATGCCAACAATTTTATTTCGACCAGCAGAAAATAAGAAAAAATCTATAGCAACTGAAGAAGATCGAGAAAGAAAGACAGGTATAAAAATTTTATGATTTTTGTTTAAAAATAACAAAGATATTTACGTATAATATTTTGATTTTAGATGTTTATTCATGTCCAGTTTATTATTTTCCAAATCGTGCTGGTGGTTTTGGACATCCATCATTTGTTGTTGAAGTCAATCTTAAAACACCTCATTTTCCAAATACCCATTGGGTGAAACGTGGTACGGCATTACTGATGAGTTTAGATAGATAAACTATATAACTGATACAATGATAATTGATATGTAAAGCCCTTTTTTTGTTTGTTTGTTTTTATTGTTTTTATATTTCCATATATATATCTTAATTTATCATATAAATACACATATGATGATATACATTTAAATTTAATAGACAACTAACAACCTATAAATATTACAGGTAATTTTACAGTATTTATCCACATTAATTTAAATATTCATCCTTCATACATTGATTATTATTGTTTAATCGATTGAATATTAACAATAAATGATCAGATTTTTTTTAATTTGCTTTTTGTTGCGTAATATCAACTATTTTGATAAGTTGATGTACTATAAAACATAGAGATGCTTTTGTCGAATGAATGAAGAAAGCTACAATACGCGATACAATAGAGTATAAAACTAGAAAGAAAATGAAAAATGATCGAAATCAATGAACTTGAATTTTATGATTGTTTTAATACTAAATTAATCAAAGATATTAAAATTTTGCTACTGACATATTGTAGTATAACCCTTTCTCTTCATGTTTATTACGTGCGAAAATATTTTTGTATCCACGTATTTCGATATTTATGCAGATTATTTTCATACAGACTAAAATTTGTTCAGAATATTTTCCGTATGCCTAATCATACGTTGCTAATTTGTCTTGTATTTCTATGCATTATATTGATATCGAACGAATAAGAAGCATCGTCTCACATGTCCAAACATGTCGTTTATGCTTTTGTGTATCATTTATTGAATTATTCAGTCTGTTTCCCCAGGCAAAACAGTAGACTTTTATGCATAATACAGAGAATTATCATAAAGAAAAAAAAGTAATCTCGTTCTTCAAACTACTTTGAGCAAATGACGAGATCAATCGTGTTTGTTCTTTAGACATTAATAAAGTTAAAAATTGTTATATTATTCCTTGATATAATACGTTTGGTTAGGATTTGATAAAATAGATTCTTTATCATTTGTTCCAGTTCATCAGAATGCTCTCTTGTATACACTATAAAAAGTGTTTCTATTGGAAAAGAATCTCTGCTCTTTTTTCTTTCTGTGCGTATAATTTCACTTTCTATATAATAGAAGAAAAAAGGAATTTTTAATATTTATTAAACAATGATTTTTAGAAGAAATATCAAGCAGTATATTCAAGTTCGATAAAAATTGGTTGTGTTGATCAGTATGTTCAAAGTAGTATCGTAAACATCCATAGAATGATCGATTGAGTTGTCATGGTTAGAATGCCAATATAATGGCAATCCCAATATGAACAAGCTGCACTGCTCTGTGTTGTTGTTATTGTTGTTGCCGGTGTCGATTTCGTATCAGCTATTGTAGTTGCGATTGCTGCTGACACTAATGATGTTGCTGTTGTGCGCACTGGATATTTTTGAGAAACAAGCTAATCGAGAAGAATAAACCTGGCTTAGTTATTGAAGCTGCATGACACGGTTGATTATCAATGATATCAAACCTTTGAATGCGTTTATTGTAGGTGTCACATACATACAGATTGCCTTCATTATCAAAATCCAAGTTGTGTGGTGTATTAAATTGATTTTCACCAGGACCCAAACCTGTGTTAAAATAGTATCAGATAGACTTTAATTTTAATTATTTTGTTTTTTCTTATGAAAACAAAGCTTCTCAATGAATATAATTATCACTTTTGACTTTACTTACCCTTCAGAATTTTGACTACTTTTGAAATGACTTTTTTTTCGTCTTTTTAGTAAGTTAAAATAAAACGGCTTTCAATTTTATGGTAAAAGCTGCACTTGTTTAACAGACAATTCTAAGATTACAATTCTAATTCAACTTCTTGCTAGTCAGCAAGACTAAGGTCGATAAAAAAAAATGTACGCACCAAATCCTCCAGCAATGGTCTCGCCATGTGATGCATTGACTAGCCATCTTTGTATACGGTAGTTGCTTGAATCAGCTACGTAAACAGTCTCAGTTTCATCATCGACGAACACTCCCAATGGATAATATAACGATGCACCATCGGTGCCTTTCTTACCAAGGCTCGATCCAGCCACAGTGACGCCTATTTCTGCACCTCTTGCCCATTTTTGAATTCGATGATTGTTTCTATCAGCAACATATATAGAACCATCGATTCGATTGATGTGGATATCACATGGTCTAGAGAGATATAGGCCTGCCGATCCTGATTTGTTCTTTTTGCCAGCAACGACCGTCGTAGTATTTGTTATAGGTGACCATTT
This sequence comes from Macrotrachela quadricornifera, assembly GCA_022393335.1. Taxonomy (NCBI): domain Eukaryota; kingdom Metazoa; phylum Rotifera; class Eurotatoria; order Philodinida; family Philodinidae; genus Macrotrachela; species Macrotrachela quadricornifera. Next base: position 349,834 of record JAJEKB010000981.1, read on the forward strand.
GATCACACAATTGTTATTGGACTCAGCCATGTACACATTTTTTTCTTTGTCCACGGATACACCTCTACAAAATGAACATTCATCCCCTATTTTGATACCTGACGATGATCCATAGGTCCATTTTCGACTCGATTACCATGTCCTAGTGAAGCATAGATTGTTGGTCCGTCTTTGTCGTCATCGACATAGATTCTGTAAGGAGCGATTTTCGTCGATGCAACAACATCATTCACAAACGCTGATTGATTGACTGGAAATTTTCGGACCTCCTGATAACATGGATCACCGAAAAATAACATATTTGTTGGTTTATGAATAAAAATGGCTTCAGGTTCAAAGGAACTTCTACTGGCCGGGCGGAACATCTTACCATTGGCTACTGTAGTGCCTATTGTGTTCCATCTTGCACAAGGACTCAGTTTCAGTGGTGCGATGAAAGATGAGCAGCACAAAACGACAACTTCAATATGTACTAGATAAATTAGTTTATATTTTTCATAATTAAACTTACAAATATTGATGACGAATATATGCATCAGTAAGAATTATCGAGGTGATTTGAGATAGAGAAAATAGCAAAGTACATGTATACAAAGTAATATAAAATCTTTGAATTGATGCTTAGACCAGATGGAAAAGGATTATTTATATATGACCCATATATACAACAGATAAAGCGAAGAGATGCGGAAATATTTACCTGTTTGTGCATAAGTTTTAAAACATTGATACAAAGTAGGAAATGTGAATATGTTAAATAATTTATGAACAGATGAAGTGCGATACAGTAATAGACGCCAAGAATAACCAACTCCAAGCAATGAGAATCCACTTTCACTTCAGATGAAGGAAATATAACATGATCAAATGTTTGAAAAGCTGAAAATCAGCTCTTTTTTCCATTATCTATAGTATTTTGTCTGTTTTTTTATATATCTTGTTCATGAACGTATATTTGTCATTGAATGAATATCTACAAGGACATATTTTGACTAAATTAAAGATAAATTAATTATTCCATATTGCACATAAAAATACTTGACTAGTTGCTATCGAAATTGGACTATTTTCAAAAAGTATTGTAAAGCAAATCAAATAAACATGAATTCAAAATATCGACATTAGAAAATGTAAAGTTTGATTTTTCTCAGTTTCAAGGAAAAAACTTCATATTCGAAGGGAACCGGAGATAAAAGTGTTCACTATTGATAAGCAGATAGTAAGAAAAATTCAACATTTTTCATATTATTCTACTCTTTTTTTTCATCATTAATAATTTTCTATATTCGACAGTATTATTTACTACAGCTCATGAAACACGAAACATTAAAAAAACGGTTGATGTCGAAAGTCATTCTGAATATTTGATAAACTGTTAGCATAACTTATCTATGAATGCATCATAATCATGTTTCGTACATACATTATTTTAATGATGTCAAAACTCAGAAATAATAAATACGACGCTTCCTCTAGATAGTTTTATTTGTTACAGGAAGAAAAATAGAAGAGGCGTAACAGTAATAAAATACGTCACATTTAAAGTAAGCAGTTTTTTTCAAGTTATAAATTACAACGATATATTTGTGTATGATTCATTCTAGTGATTCATGACTTGTCTAACTTCAATTCAAATTAAAAAAAACGGAAAAAAATTACGAAGATACTTTATGAAAGAAATAGTGAGACGCGCCCAAATAAAATTTATCACTATTATAATCATGATTTAAATAAGGAATTGGCTGTAGAACTAATCAAAAGGCTAAAGATAAAGTTTATGTTAATTATAATTCGAACTTCAAATAGAGATTTATATGAGTAGTTTGTTTTCTTGAACGCAAAAATATCATATGAACTAAAAGCAGTTGATATACTTGCATGTTTGTTCTCATTTATACAGTCACATATATGCATGCATTTGTGATGATTTAGAACAATTATTTGAAATGGGATTTTTCATACCAGAAGTTCAGTTATTCAGACATTTTCACTATCTATCTCTCGCTAATTTATGATATTTTCATAGAGAAAGTTCAGCTAGATGAGCATTTTTGCTCATTAGTTTGAGTCACATGAGATTTGTCACTTAAATTTTCAATCAATCAAGTGTTTTCTTTTAGAAGCATTGAGCAATCAGATTCTTCCATAATAAGATTTCATTGAACTCTTTGTTTCTTTTCTATCTGATGATCATTCAAACAAATTTATTCATGACAAAAGTTCCACTAGCCATATTTTTTAGCTAGCTAGTGTATCTATGAGCTAGGTAATTTTTTTTCATGACATTTTCTATTAAAGTTGATTCAAGAGAAGTGATATATTACTAATTTACTATGTAATGATATTAACTTTATCTGTATATTAGTTTGTCAAAGGAGATTGAAAGCAACAGTCTGATCTATATTACCCATATAGAAAAAAGTCGCCAAAAATCAGATCATAATCGATTAAAAGGTGTATGATTCTAATCGATTCATTATCAATTAAGATCTGATTGAGAATTAATGATGGATTGATTAAAACCCAACACAAGCAATTGGAATTCACTCGTATTTCTGCGATCAGCGTTTCGATAATTTTACTCAAAATTTATTTTTTTACGAATATGTATTCCTGCTGGATCAAAGGAACAAATGGTTCAAAAATAAGTATATAGAAAGTCGTTTGATTCTATTGCTGCGAAGAAAAAATCAATGAAAAAACATTTTTTTTTTTACAATAGAAATTTTACAGTATTCCTTTCCATAGCAAGCAAAAAACAATACTATCTCTGAAAAAACAAGTAAAAAAACAATATTATGTTAAGATAAGAAATTTTAAAGAGATTTCCTTCTATAGAAAGGAAAGAACAACATTATTTTCAAACAAAGTAATTTTAAACATATTCCTGTCTATAGAAAAGAAAAAACAATATCTTTTTGAAAAAAATAAATTAAGAATCAATATTAGTTTTAGATGACAATTTTAAATATATTCCTTTCCACAGAGAGAATAAAACAATATTATATTGAAAAAAAACACGTAGAACAGCAATATAATTTTGAAAAAAACAATTTTGAACGAATTCCTTTATTAGAAAGGAAAACAAATGAAAAGAAACTGTTTTTTTTTCAGTGAAAAATGATATACGTGTTCCTTACTAAAGAAGCAAGACTCAAAGAAAAATATTCTTTTTTCAACAAAACATGTTTAAAAGTGTTTTCTTCTTAGAAATGAAAATACAATGAAAAATCCGTTTTTTCTTTCAAGAAAAAGAAGTCTAAACATATTCTATTCTAAGAAAAAAAAAGAAACAGGTGAAAGAAACATTTTTAAAGGTTTTTTAGTCGAAAAAGGTGGTCTGTTTTTCTAGTTTCTGCAAAGTACTTCAGAAGCTTCTTTCACTCGAAATGTTTGCTTTCGTTGGTTTGTTTTGAGAAAGAATGTAGGAAACAAAATATAACCTCACTAATGCTTTCATGAAGTTTTTTTTAGAGTTTGATATGCGTGTCAAATATTAAGCTATTATGTAGGCGTGTGCATTATGTCTCAGAGGTTACAATTAAAAATCTGTACACATCTTTAAGGAAAGTGAGATGTATTAGAATAAAATCAGATCATTTGTTGATCATGTAATATTGTCATCTATAGTTTTGATATATTTGCAATGTTTATTTTCATTTTTGATCATTGATCCATCTATCATACGCAAACTTGGAACTGGATCGGTAAAACCGGTACCAAACCGACCACTGCGACCCACTTTAGTCTAACTTTTTAGACTGGTCATTCTTTACCCACTTTTATTGGTGTGCTTTTCATTTTGAAAAATTTCTTAGATTACTAAACCTTGCTTATTTTGCTCATTTCAACGATTTTTATTATTTTAGTCATGAGGAAATACGAGTTTTTACTTTTTCAACTGATAAGTTTTCAACTATTGTTGATATCTCATCTCAACACGTTCACTAACATCTCCATCACAGAATGAGAGCTTCAAAGTTTGATGAGTAAATTTTCTTATGCGTAAATAGGTTTTCAGACAGTTAAAGATGGCATCGATTTACTCAATGGGTTTTTCACCTTAAAATTTTGAACTTATTTGCCTCGTCTGTTTTTGAGCTACTTCTCACAGGATCTTAATAGTTAGTACCTTCTAGTTGTGCTTTCATAACAAAATATCAGAAAAAATACGTTCTGTCCTAAGATCGCGTCAGCGACTGCTGCCATATAACTGAAAATATTTATATGTCAAGGACTCTTGTTCATAAATGTTAGTATGAAAAATTCTACTTTTTTATTTTAGTGCGACTGCTACTCTATAGTAGCGTCCGTTTGATGAATTGAGACATGTTTAGTTGTGTCAAACACTGATTTCAAATAAAAAATAGATCTAACTTGACATTTGTAAAGAAATCATATCGATATTGAAAAAAACGCTAGCCAGAATGTAGTTAGATAAAGATTAGTATTAGTTTTCTTGAATTTTTAGTCAAACTGTATTGAAGAAAATCTTCCTTCATCCTTAAAATTAGCACCCAAAATATGATAGACTAAAAGCGAAACTGTTCTGATGAAAACTTGAAAATTTACGAATTTGACAGCGTATATCTGCGTCAAACTCACGCAAAAGACTCTTTCTATAATGAAGCGTTCATTCAGTTGATGTATATGATGTACCGATTCCATACTGGAAAAGTTATCCGTTCTGATAAGCTGGTTTTCACTAGTTTTTTGCCGGTTTAAGTGAAAGTTCAGACCGGTCGGTCCAATTCGATCTGAAAAGGGTAGACCGGTCCCAACTCTGATCGTACGTATATGTGTCGAACATAATTGAGATTTAGGAAAAATTAAATCAAGATTTGTATTTTTCGCTATATCGATACACTTAAAAAAAATTTAAAACGAATGTTTTTAATTTTTATAATTATAAAATTTGAAAAAGTTATATAATTTGCAACTTGTATTTGATAAAAACAATTTAATAATATAAATTGCAGTATTTCTATTGCAACTGGTACAAGGAAGTAGTATGCACTTAGTTATATTTAAAAATCTCATTCAAGCTTTTTTGTATAATTTTTTTTCATTCGGGATGTTGGGACATTCAATGGTAGGTGAAATTTTTGTAAATAATTTTAAAACATTTTCGATGTCAAATTTTTCATGTATTCCTTTCACATTCGGGACATGGGGTCATTCAATGAATGGTGAAATTTGTGTATATAATTTTAAAACATTTTCTATATTAATTTTTTTCTATATTTTTATTTCTACTGGGACATTGGGACATTGACTAGAAGATAAAATTATTATGGTTGAGAAAGAAAATTTTAGTATATTAATTATACATTTTGAATTTTTTCATATCGGAGATATGGAGACATTCAGTGATTGTTAAATATAATTTATTAATAAATTTTTTTCGATAATTAATAAGTATCCTTTTTTGTAATGATGGAGACGTGATGACATGCAATTATTGGTTAAATTTTAGTAATTAGTGATTTTTTTCTAGAATAAGTGACTTTTGTGATGATGCAGTCGATGGATTGAAAAGGTCGACTGACTATAAGAATTCGACGTTTCTCGAGCAGAGGGTGAAATAGCTCCATGTGAAACGACTACTTAAACCAAAGAATATTTAGTATGACATGCTCTTCTTAAAGTTACAATATCATATATCATAGTATAAGGTATATTTAGGAGCGTAAGTGATATGTAACGTGAAACTTGTACAAATAGCATAATCGACAATGTATGATGTATAATCTAGCTTAAATTTTAAGTTGAATATTTGTTTATAATGGAATTCGAATAGTGGTAAGATCGAATTAAACTAAGAAAATAGTTAATGAAACCCAAGATTGTTACAAATAAAGTGAACATTTTTCTAATTAATAGTCGATAAAAGCTGAAATTCGTTTCGTGGAAGTAAAAAATTTAGTTGGTCTTGTTAAAAGAAAAACTTTTTCTTTTAGTTTTGCGCCTAATGAAAATGATTCTGTCTAAGTTTATTTTTGCCTAAAATTTAATTTTGCCTGTGACATATATTTGATAAAAGGGTTATAGTAAACATCATTCCAAGCAGAAGTTAAAGAAATTCCCAAAATTGATTGTTATTGAGCGTTTTCTTTCCAATTAGTCTTCACGAAAAAGGTTGAATATCTTTTTGCTGCAGTAATTTTATCTATAGAGTTGATCTCAATTTTTTTCTCAATTGAATCAGACTCAAAAACAGTGGAGACAGTTCTTTGAATTTGATACGAGCTCGAAATAAGGAAATTAAACTTACAAAAAATGCTTATACACAAGGAGATAGAATGAATATGGTATTAGTTAGAAACATATGGTAAGGTTTCAGTTGGGAGTAAATCATTATTATCCTATCCACTTAGCCATAAGAGTTTTGTTTTCATATTTTTATTCCGAAATAGATGAATAAGTGTCAATCCATTTAACTGTCATCCAAGTAACTAAAGAATATTCATCTATATTCGTTATAACAGCTAATTTATCAATATTATTAAGTCCATCAATATCTTGTCTTAAAATGGCATCAAATAATAGTTTAAATCGATTTTTATTTCGTGTTTGACTTGGATGTAAACCAGCATAATAATAACCAGCTGTTGGTCGTTGAACACAAATATCTTTTGATAAAAATCTTAAACCAATATCATCATCTTCTCCACCCCAATGAAAATATTTATTAGAATAACCATTTAATAACATAAAAGTTTTCGGTAGAATTTTTAATACACCACCAACAAGAAATGAATAGATCTTAGTATATGAACCATTCATTCGAAAACGTACATAAGCTGACATATGAAGTGGATGTTCATTTAATGTTAAACACGAATATAAATTCTGATCATTTTCTGGAATAAGATCAACATCTGAATCAAAAAAAATAGAATATTTTATTTAAAATTGAAATAATCTACATATCATCTACCATGAAAAATAACACATGTTGGTTTATACGTTTTCATAAGATGATAAAATGCAATATTATACAGTCGACCTTTATTAAATGCACCTGATGTTTGTTGTTCAATAATAAATATTTTATAATTTGAAATTTTCTGTCGTTTTAAAAATGGTATTAAATTATATAATAAATTTCGTAAATTTTTTTCACGATCACGATATGGAATAATAATTGCAATGGTTTCATTTTGAAATAATGAACATGTATCTGTCGTTTCCCATAGTTTGACATATTTTAATGTTGATGATGAACGTATTTGAAAATCATTAGGTGGATTAAGATTAATATTCAAACTTCCATTTAAATTTATTAGACAAGTTTTTGATAATTGATTAATTAAATTATTTGAATTGAGAATACCATTATTACCAATACATACTACTCGATAATCATATAAGTGATTGATATGCACAGGTATTAAAATTTTTTCTTTGTTCAATAAATACAATGGTTGTTTGTAGGGAATAGAATAATTCCATAGATGAGTATTTTGATGGATTGGTGTATAAATAAGATAAAATATCAATATAAATATGAATGAAAAGAAAAAAGATATAGATGATAAACGATATTTACTAACTGTAAATATATGCCGACAATGAAGTGTTCGATAGCGTTGTATAGTCATCATCTATATGTCTGGAAATTGATCTTATTTTATTTTCTTTCGTTCTATAAAGTAATAATATATTTGAGTCTATACTCTCTGAAAAAAGAAAAATAGAAGAATGAATGAAACATATGAAGGCAATAATCAGTTTATAGGATGTATATAAATCAAATTTCAACTAGAACATCAAAAAGAACCATTTGTCTCAATTTTATTTTAGTAGTTTAGCTCGTTTTGAAAAATATAATAGATGATCATATTATTTTAAAAAAATAACTAAATAAACCAGATTAGGAAAAATAAAAAGGTACATCAATATTACCAAATATAGTAGGATGGAGAAAAATTCTTATGACGATCAATCATAATTTTTTTTCTTTTTACCATCAGGCGTAGTGATGAAGTAAGTGTAGTAGGGAAATGATATGCGTGCGCACATAAAGACTTTTCTTTTTTTTCTATTTCAACTTTTTTTAAAACTACCGACGAAGGATTAGAAACGATAAATGAATTGTGCAATAAGACCGGCTTAACTTAGTTTAGAAAATAGAAATTCGTAGAAAGGAAAAGAATCAAAAGAATAACAAAATAGATCTTTAATATAAAGAATTTTATTTAAAAATTCAGTTTTATTCCTAGCGTTCTTTTGATGAAGATAATTGACACTGACAAAATAAAACGTTTCAAGTATGTTTATGTTTTAATACCTAATTATTACTTTTCATCTTTTCATCTTATGATGAAACATGTCTAAATAACCATATATTTATTTACCCGTAGTTAAGAACATCGCGTTACCTACAATAAATAACTCAAATGTATACGGACGAACATGTTGTATACTGTATAACAGTAAATAATGCCATTTGCTCCGCCTTCTCAAAATTTATTGATATAAAGTAAGAAAAGAAATTATGTTAAGGAAAAAAAAGAACTTAATTTAGTTTTTAAGGAACACATGCCCGATCGATAGAATATATTAACCGTACATTTCTAAAAATAAAAAGCGAGAACAAATAGAATGAAGTCATAAAAAAACTGTAATTATAAAAAGCGTTAAAATCAAATCATATACAGTAACAATGTATTTGATTAAATGGAATATATATTTGTTTGTTCTCGTGTATCATTAACTCAATACTTCGTTGATAAAAAAACAAAGTATGAACACATGAACGATATACTAAACAGTTATCTTTTATACAATATTTCTATATGTTCTCAATATTTTTATCAATCTTTTTTTGTATATTTTCCTATGAATCAGAGCATCAAGTTCTACTCCGATCATGAATTTTTAACTTTTTAGAAAAAAAATTCATAACTTCTTTTTTGGACCATCATTCGATCCAAACTGTAGTTTTCAAAATAAGGTAAACATTACTTCATCTAATCATCTAACTTTTATTCAAAACTAATCCGTTCATAATGAGCAATATTCTTTACAATGACGTGTTTACTCTTCATGTTTGTCCAATTTGCTCTTTTCTTAATTTTATCATCAAAGCCAATTGGTAAGGAAGACTAGACGAAACACAATTATTTTGATATTAAAAATATCTCTTATGACAAAACAAATTACACCATTCTTTTCTTCAACTGAAAATCTATAGTTCCTTAGGTCAAAAACATACGAGAGGAAACGACCCCATCTGATGCTTTTCCACAGTAGTCCAGAGACAGGACCCAATGATTCGTCATGATGATCGGATGTTATTTTTATCCGGCCATTTTTCGTTTAATTCCCAGGCTCGGATCTAGTCATTTTTAATACGATTACTAAGCTTGATTTCATCTATCGGATACAAGAACAGGATATGAAGCGATAATCTGTCCTTTTGAAAGGTATGATGACATTAACTTTCAATGAACAAATCGATGGTCTGGTCGAAATTAGGTATTGTTTTTTACGATTTTTCTATGTTTTCGTTTTGCGAAAATAGGTACAAAAAGATTGTAATTGATAATGAGTGGATTATAAATCAACTACAAATATATAACTTCTATTCATTATGCATTTTTTTTTATTAAAAAATAATCAAATAACTGTTTGTCAAATTTATTATATTGATTACGTTGAATTTCAAAAGTTTAAAATTTTGATTAAAAATTCAGCATTTATAATTGATCATTAGAAAAGTTGTTTGTCAACTATAATCGCAATCTTTGAATTGTTAATAATTAAATTGCCATAAGTTAATGAGCGATTTATACTGTGTGACCTTCGTATGTTCTTAACTAGTGCTTAAAAATTTTAAGATGTAATTAGTTAAGAAATTATAATACATACGAATAATTTTTTTTAATTATATTACCTTTACAAAAAAAAACTGGCGAAAGGGTTGATTCTAATTACGATAATGATTAAATTGATTTTTAAGAATACAATTGGTCTTAATTGACTTTTAAGTTAAAGACTCACATTCTTATCGTTTTTCAAACTTATTGTGGACATCAAAATCTGCCATTTAGCGAGAATGATTCATTGTTGTTAAACAATATGGACTAACTAAATAAATTACAATTTATTTGCCATATTCAATCTTAATTAATTTTTTTTACTCTAAACATGAACAATATCTAATCCTATTCAGTCGAACATACTATTGCAATGTTAATTTAGAAACTCCTTTTGCCTATAGATACATTTACTATCATAATTTTCTGCATCACATTTAACTACAATGGATGAAGTTAAAATTGTTCTTCGACATACAAAAAGAAAAACAAATAATTCACTTGAACAAAGAGAAAATATGTCATTATAAAGATTAGTCAAAAGTTCATTTAAATTTCTACTTCATTGATCTGCTTGACAATGAATAATCTACTATGATATATTTTGTTTCGATGAATTTAAATATTCCATCTTATTCAACACTAATTATTAATACAAATTATCAATTAGAAGAAAAGATTTCTGAATTATCTTCGACTTCAGATCATTTCAATTTCCTTGAAATTCCTACTACTTTTTGGAAAAAGTCTTGATTTTTCATCGTAATAGTCGCGTTCATATGACTCATAAACAAGATAGGAGTAACATGAATTTAAAAAACCATGAAAAATCATAAACTTACCATACCTTAATTAACTAAAGTCATCAAATATGATAAGTCGTTACGATGGATCACAGAGATATACAATCACACATACATGTTCTTTATATACCTATATACAGATAACCATTATGACTGCTATGAAATCGAATTCCTTATAAATCCATTTCAAAGAATTCTGTTCGATATGTTTCGCACACTACTTGAAACTACAATCCTAAAATAAGACTCATGCTTCATAAAATTCTGTACAGCGAACCCCACGTCTTTTATTAAGGTTCTGCAACATCACCTTCGATTTCAAACTGTAAAAATGAACTTTCATCACCACCAGATTTAACCTTCGAAAGTATCTACCTGAGATAAATGTGTTGTAGATTGGATGAAATGAAATAGGATTTTTTATTAATATGGATCGATGAAAAATTCTCATATTGATTATCCGTGTAAAAAAAAGGCAAATAATCAAACTAACATCGATTGAAATCATACACATTTTAATCAACTTTAATCTGACTATTTACCTAATTTTTGTTGCATGAATATTAACTTAAATAAAGGTATTTTAACTTTTGTAAAATGAAATACCCTTTTTCATTGATGTAGATCGATAAACAATGGTTGTATCGATTATCCATGTAAAAAAAATCTAGATAAATAATCAGAGTAAAACAAATTTAAATCATACACGTTTTAATCGATTTTAATCAAAAATCATCCAGAAAAAGCAAACGTTTATTGATTATTCTGATTATTTCAGATTATCATGAATTAAAAATTCATGAAAAAAATAAATTATAATAAATGCAAATCAAAAGTCAATAATTTTGTCGTTTATCATGAAAGAAAATCGATTAAAATATGTGTGATCTAAATCTGATTATTCACCTAATTTTTTTTACATGTGTTCATGTTATATCTTACGTTTGATTTCAAGAGATATGTAGCAATTGAGTTACTTGAATGAGACTTCGTGTGAACAATAAGGACAAGTATTTTAAACATTTAATGTAATAAACTGTCGAAATTATCATTTATCTAATAAAAACAAAATATTTCGAGAGCTTTTTTTTGATCAATTTATTATATGATTTTTAAAAAATTCATAATAACCAAAAATAGGATTCATCATTGCCATTGTACTGATATTTAATATAGTTGCAATGATGTACAATAAACTTAATACTATACATGAAAAATTTTTATATGCGTTTTATTACTCAATACCGAGTTCTTTTTTTGAAAAGAAAAGATGAACATCTTTTAGCATGATATATATACTTCAAACGCTGTTTGAATTAAAAAAAGAATAGATGTTTTTTTATTAAAATGAAATAAAATAATAACGTAATATCTCTCATAAACACAAATTTATAATTACTCTTTTTTTTTCATGACAATTATCATGAATAAAAACAAACTTAGTTTTTCTCTTCAATTATCCAAACACTATGACATGACAGTGCAACATTACCATAAGATTATTATAGAAAAAAGGGAACATGCATACTAGACTTATTCTCTAAGTCATATATAATCTGGAGAATATGAGTGAATTGCAACTTTTTGGTAAGATTGAATTTTAGTTATATTTTTTGAACAACTTTTTTTTGGTTGATCAATTTGGACAATTTTTTTATGTGTTACTTACCTCTAAGTGTCCCATACCCACACAAAATTTCAGCTCTCTATCTTATACTATCAATAACCTATGAAAAACACAGTGAAAATATGTCATTTTTCGATGACACACACTTGAAATAAAGAGAGTTTATTGTATATAATAAAATAAATGAAAAAAAAGAGTTCAAATAGACTAACTTGCAGAGCGTTTGTCTCTCTATTAAAATATGCTATTGGTTTAAATTTTATTTGTTCTTCATTCGCCTATCTAACGTTCATATTCTTTGACAGACTCTTATACATTATTGTGTAGAGTGACGTTTTGGAAATTGTGTATTCGTTAAATCTGTAACAGTTTGTTCGATTTGGCTGAATTTTTTACAGTAGATACAAAACAAAAAATTCTATAAGTAATAAAAGTTTCAGCTCCTAATAATGTACTGTTCAAGAGAAGTTTACGATATACTGAAAAATGTGGAGTGACAATTTTTGAAAATTGTTCGTTTATAACTCTTCAAGGACTTGTCCGATTTAGCTCAAATTTTTAGAGAATGTATAAAACAAAAAGTTCTACTAGCAGTAAAAACTTCAGTCTCGATTTTTGTATCCTTTAAAAGAAATTTACAATATACTGGAAAATGTAGAGTGATGTTTTACGAAAAAAAATGTAATAATGCTTTTTCGTAGATATATCTAATTGATTCGATTCGAAACTATTCTTTTAAGCATGAGAATTTTTCAATTGCTAGCTCTTCTAGTAATACTGGTTAAATAACTCAATTGTTTTTGCTATAAAATACACATTTTACATTGAATTTAGTAGAAAATGATCTATGTACTGTGTATCTTGCCTATTATACATTAAAGTGTTGGGAAACTTTTTATATGCAATAAAGACAGAGTATAACAAAGTACACTACTCAAAAGATGCTTAGGTCTACTTTCATTTTTTTAATACTAATCGTACCAAAAAGTTGCAATTCACTCATATACATAAAAGAAAGTCTGATGATGAGAGTATTCTAAGTGATTTTTCTTCATATTTATTACGTTAATATATATCTTATATTCATTATGAATAAATAAAACAATATTGATCGTAAGACAACATTGACTTATTTGAATTTGAATTTTTTATATGACTATATCAATATTAAATTAACTGTCTCACAATAATACTTGTTCGAAAGTAGTTATGCCTATCATTATCGTATTTCCATTATATGATAATTCCTATTTTATTACAGTTTTTTCTTTCTGTTCAATACACATCCACCTCTCTATTATCTTCACTTCTATTTATCATATTTTTCATTATTAATAATTTATTCATTCATCGTTCATTTATACATCCAGTACTGTTAAAAAAACTAAGTTCTATTTACTAATCCTACAACAAATATAAAAACCAATCGTATTATTCGTCTCTCTAATGTTTCCAACTATGTATTATGGTGATTTCATAGAAGATGTCATAGCTCTTAGTTGTATCCTTCGATATATAAATGTTAAAGCTGATCTTATTCTTTTTTATATTTCAAATTGATTAAATCAATTAACAGTATATCTATATCATAAAGTCAGTTTTGGCATTAATGATAGAGTCCTGCACGAACGAGAATTCTAGTTGTAACTTTAAAAACGGGAACGCAGGATTAGGAACAATACTATAAAACTGATGTTCCCGAAACGAAAAATATGTTATCTTGTTTTTCATGTGTTCTGATATTTTAGATATAATTATTGAAAAGAAACAATAAACAAGAATTACGTAAATATAAGAATTTATCCAATATATGTCCAGTTGTAAGTGTCATTATCGTGAACTACGTTTTCTTTATGTTATAACTCAATGTTCAAAGTATGAAGTCACCAGAAGCTAGTATATTCTGATAATATATTTTGTCAAACACAATAAAGGAAATAAGAATAGAAATTTGAAAACGCTTGCAGCAACGGGAAAGTGAGAACAGGAACTATTTTTTTCCTGTGAGAACGTGAACGAAGAAGGGGAACCAAAAAAAATCGTTCCCGCAGGACTCTAATTAATGGTCTATTAATATATTGCATTTATTTATCTCGGCTATCATTATTAATATACAGAACTATAAAAATAATCAATGATTAACTATGATCGAGTATTATATCCTAATGCTGATACACTTATAAATGATATTAATAAGTTAGAACTGAGACTATTTTTGAGGATAATCAAGATGGATTATTAAATGTAATAGAAGATATTTGACAAGAAAAAATTTGTCTAAGTTTTAATGTATATATGTTTTTTATTCGTCCTGAAGAGACTATCTGTATGATATACCTAGAAGAACTCATGATATGAGATTATTTCTTAGATAACTAGATATCGATTTAGAATTTCATGAAATATTCTTTTAGAGTATTATAATTCAAACATTTAATATCAATTTTTTCTTGTTAAATAGATATAGTTAATATAATATCAGATGTATATTATCTAGTAATCTTCTGCTTGAAGTCAAGAAAAGAGAACAAAAAGACTTGTTAAATATGGTAGATAGTAAAATTTCAAATTCAAAAATAACTTTTGCTTCCAAATCAATTGAATTCGATGAATACATGAGATGGTTTCGTTTTATTCGTTGGTTTTTTGTATCATCGAATATAATGTTAATTAATTTTTTTATCTGAGTTTTAATGAATATATAGGATAGAATGTACAATATCTCAGATCTCTAATTAACTATATGTCACTAATAATTTGTAAATATTCAACGATCATTAATTGTTAATTCATAAACAATAATTAAAAGATAAATGAATCTCGATTTTATTTTTATATTGAAAATTTATTTTATTTTTTATATAAAAAAAAATTTGATATATCATCTAGCGCCCTCTAGATACACTAAAATATTGTCATTGCATAACACAAAGCAATCAAAATAAAGTTAGAAAAATAAATTTTTTCTTGTAGACAAGAATTTCTGTAAATTATGAGTGCTTCGACAACGACTACTGAAGAAAAATCTGATAAAAATTATCAAAATCCTACAACAACAAATGTGGCATCAACTGGCAAAAAAAGATGTATTGAACTTACTAATCCTACTAACTGTACCATATATTATTTGTCTAAAATTTGTATACTAATAGAATATTATTTTTTAACATTTCAGCTGAAACTGAAGTAAAAAATAAAGAAAAACGTGTAAAAAAATCAGATACAAATGTACAAAATAAAAATGATGAGTAAGAAATATAATATTTTAAAATAAAATACTTTTTGATTCTCTTTTGTAAGACCTATGTCTCAAACGAATGATAATGATTTTGAAAAAGATATAGATGATACTGATAAAAGTATGTAATAATGTTTTCAATAAATATAAAATTGTTTTCTTTTTTTTTTTGTTATAAGATGCATCCAATGATGAATTATCACCACAACGAAGCAAGTAAAAATTTGCTAATTATAAAAATTTCATTCTTATTATCTCAACTTGTTTTTCTATTGATCTTCTCTAGCTATGATGAAGATAGTCTTGAAGGAAAATATTATGAAAATAAAAGTTCTCAAGATGAACCATCATCACAACCTTTAAGTGATAGTAAATTTTTCTTAGAAATTTTAAATATTTATTAAATTATTATTCATATTTTTTTAGATTATGAATTTGCCAATGTAGATGAAGAAGATGACGGAACATTTCAAGTAAATTTTTTTTAAAAATATTCTTGATATTTTTTTTCTATTTAATAAATCAATTCTTTTTAAAGGGTGTACCATTATCTGAAATTACAAATATATGGCAACAACCACCAAATATTAGTGATATGAAAGATATTCGTGATCCTAATCATACATTTTTAATAAAAGTATATATAATTCCTATGATAATAATAATTTATTATTTTGAAATAGGCATTTAAATATGATTCAACGGAACCTAATTGTGAATCTGAATCATTTTATGATCAAGGTACTTATGTAGATGAATGGGATCAAGATTATGTTCGTTTACCTTGTTCACAATCTTATATTACTGTAAAAATTTCTCAAAATAATAAAAAAGCTATTTTATTATTTTATAGAAAAATGGTACACAAAGATGGTCAATAATTCAAAAATTATTAATTAAACTTCAACGTTTATCAGAAACACATATGGCAACAATGGACGACATTAAAGTAAGATTAATCTCTTTGGTTTTTCCTTAATTTATTTTATTTCTATCAGGAAACAATTGAAGAATGTGCCGGACGTAAATATGAATTAAATTGTCTTGAAAGACTTCTTAATGAAGTAAATTTAAAATATTTTGTTTTGAAATAAATTTTATTAATAATAATTATCAAGGAATATTCTGGTGAGGAACGTGCACATTTTATGTCAACTGTTCTTTCAAATATTTGTAATTTGGCATTAAATGTTGATAAAATTTGTAGTCGAGTAAAACATTTTTTTTTGTTTTATTTAAATTAAAATAGAGAAAAGTTGATTGTTTTTTGTATAGCCACCACCATTATTACGTATTGGTTCAAATCATGCAGTGACAATGTCACAAAAACAAGCTGCTTCTTTATTAGCTTGTGCATTTTTTTGTCTGTTTCCTCGACGTTTTAATCAGAAAGTAGGAAGTGAATATGAAAATTATCAAAATCCAAATTTTAATACGTAAGAATTATTTATTAGTACTGTTTATTAATATTAATTATATATTTATTTATTAAAAGATTATTTCAAGGTGGTAGAACAGGTGGATCAGCATGGAAACTTGAAAAACTTAAATGTATTTTGCATTATTTTAAACGTATTACTGAGAAAAGTAAATCAATTTTAATAAAGTTCTTGTTTTTTTTTATAACTTTAGCATAATTTTTATTTTTAGTGCCAAATGGTGTTATATCTTTTCGTCGTTATCAACTACCAGATGGTTGTTTACCAAAATGGTCAACATCAAATGAGCCGTTATGTAAAATTCATATAACAAAAAATAAAACTATTGAAGATATAAATGGTCTTTTACAAGTATATATTTTGATTTATATTTTTTTTGCTTATAGAATTTAAGTAAATTTTCTGTTATTTTAGATCGATTTTGCTAATAAATATATTGTAAGTGTTGTTTAGAGTATGAAATAAGATATCAATCATTTTCTGAATAATATTTATTTATTTGAAGATTTTGCTATTTTCTTTAAATAGGGTGGTGGTGTGATGGGTGATGGTTGTGTGCAAGAAGAAATACGTTTTGTTATTTGTCCTGAAATGCTTCTTAGTTTACTTTTATGTGAAGTTATTCAACCAAATGAATGTGTTTTTCTTATTGGCTGTGAACGTTTTTCATCATATCGTGGTTATTCAACGACATTTGAATTTAAAAATAATTATATTGATCAAACTCCAAAGTAAAATGAATTGATTTTCAATAATAATAAAATCTTTCCTAGTGGGCACCTCTTTATAGTAGACACTTTTTCATGATTTTACTTCCATGAAATATCTCTCTGTAGTGATAACTGTGTAGTAGTTTAGAGAAAGTATCACAATAAATATGATCACACATACAAGGAGATGATATTCTATACTAATCAAACACAGAAATTAAAAATTCAAAGACATGTCCGTTTTGTTCATGAGTCGAGCGATGATGTATTCCGCGTCATTTTGTTAGCGTTATATGAGAAAGAGAGTATTATATTGAAGTGATATGCGTTAATTTTGAAAAAATAGATTACTCACAGACTGGGGATAATTATAGGTTGTCCTCGCCACGAGTTGTCTAATTCTGTCTCAGTTCAAAGAAATTTTTCAAGTAGAAGTATGAGTGAAAGTGAACAAACGAAGCTCAACAAACGACTATTTAAAAACTAGTAATATATTTTTAAAATGAAAATTCATAAAAGGATGACTAACAATAGGCTCTTATTAATCACCTTATTCGCTAACTTTTCATATATATATAAAGAAAAATATATGTGTTTCCTCAAAAAAAAATTGGCATGGGATAAGACAATCCCGCTACAGTAGTTACTTTTAAAAAGTACAGTGAACGTCTACTAGACACATCCTACAGTATAAAAGGAAAGAATTTGAAATATTTTTAGAGATTCATGGGGTCGAAAATTATGTCATGTTGTTGCAATGGATGCTATTGCTTTTCGTAATCGATCAGAACAATATATAGTAAAAAATATGAGAAGAGAATTAGTTAAAGCTTATACATGTTTCCGCATTCCAGCAGCAATGACTGATATTAAATCAGGAATTGCTACTGGTAATTGGGGTTGTGGTGCATTTAATGGAAACAAACAATTGAAAGGTAACAAAAAAACAATTTTATTTTACATAAAATATAAAAATTCTTCTTTATATAGCAATTATACAATTAATTGCTGCTTCACAAGCTGGACGTCCACTTGTTTATTTAACATTTCGCGATCAAAATCTAGTTGAATCATTCTATGAAGTATATAAATATTTATCAAATGAAAAAGCAACAGTGAAAGATTTATGTGTTTATCTTCAAAACTATTCAAGATTACATAATAAATTAACATTATTTGATTATATTCTTCAAACACCTGTATCATCTCTTTATTCATAATTTCAATTTTTTCTTTTTGTTCTTTTGCCTTCGTGTTCTATTTGTGATGTGCGATGGAATTATTTTATTGAAAAGATAAATAGAGACGAGAAATATGTATTTGTAAATGTTTCTTTTTTTACAGATATTAAAAAAAAATAATAATAATAATGTCCATTGATGTGGTATGTTTAATAAAACAAAAAAAAGCAATTTCTATTGTTTATATTAATTTTTTGATTGATAGTCAATTATTATGCCAGTAAGAAATGCTATTCAATGGTTAGATGAAACATTTCAAAGTTTAATGGAACAGATCATTGAGAATATTAATATTGAATTATCTATTTATAATGATGGCAGTTCAGCAAGTGTTTTTGTATTTTTTTCTTGAGGTATTGGAATTATGTGTTATTGTTAGGATGAGACTTTGAATAAAATTGAACAATGGAGAAAACAATTAGAATTAAAATATAAATTAATTGTTAATGGACATGAAGATACAGAAGCTCGTGGTGGTGAGAAAGATTGAATAGTAAATTAGGAGAAATTCGTTTTATTCTAGTGGGTTATAGCAAAAATCGAGCAATTCAATATTCATCTGGTCGATTTTTATGTTTTCAAGATGCTGTATAGGAAAAAAATTGGTTTTTTATCTTCATCTCGAAATATATATTTATTTAGGATGATCTTATGTGTTCGAATAGAATTCGTGAACAATATCGAGTATCTATCAATGAAAAAGATGATGCAATATTGAGTATATTTATGTATTATTTATGAAATATGACCATATGGCTATTATTATTCTTAGTTGGATCGAAATATGAACGAATTCCAGAAGGATCAACCGATCGATATACACAATGGGCTAATAATTTGACAGAAGAACAACTCTATACACAAGTATGAGTTTTTTCTTTATAGACTAAAAATTTCCTGTAGTTAGAAAACATTATTAATTGAATATACAATGCTTCATTACTTTTCAATCTCGAGATAGTTAGTTTATATGTCGATAGACAATGATCTCTAACTTGACGTATCTATATGAGGTTTGAGTATTCATGATCATTTTTCCAATAGGATATTATTCGATCATATCTTATTTTGTAATAATAAAAATATAAATATCACAGTGTGATAATAAATTTTTTGAAATTGATCAACAAGATTATTTTTTTGATTTTTTTTGTATTGAAGCGATGACGCATTTAACATAAAAAGAAATATAGCAGGAACCAATAAGCAGCTGTCGTAATTATTCATTTAAAACTTATCATAAGTCACTGTTCACGTAGCCAGTCAAATTATATGCTAAACAATCGATTGAAAATGTTTTCATATTTTTAAACGTTTATTCTACGTACAATCTAATCAATTGAAAATGTATAGGGAATATTAAAGGAAAAAGTATGAGGAGATGAATTTTCACGTTTTGAATGCCTAACAACTAGAGAAAAAACAAATTTGTCAGTTTATAAAAAGATAATTGATACAATCTTTAAGAGAGTTGGCAAAGTAAGAAAAAGTATGTGGTAATTATATGAACTTTTTGATGTGTTCAGATTAATATGTATATTTATAAAAACGAAATGTTTTTCTTCTTTAATAAAATATCTTGTTGATCAGTTTCCAAATATTTTTTCTATTCTATTATCATGTTTAGATTTTTATTACTATCAGATAAGATATTATCCAATGGTCTCCCATTTTGAAAGACTGTCATATATACATAAAACTCGCCCACATCCAGTCAGAGATCATTTTCTGTCGGTATATAATTAACTTTGTTGAAGTTCGAAACGTATAAAACATTCTGGATTTCTTATATTAGATATATCTTGCACATGGACCAACTCTTATTATGCCAACGTGGTTTTGCTCAAGATCTTGGTTTGATCGATTAGGTGGTTTTGATGAAATTGCTAAAGTCAATATGTCTTTTAAGATTATTTTATAATTAATAATATTTATCACTTTTTCTTTCAGGGTCATTGTGAAGATTTAACATTCTTTTTTAAACATCTTCGAAATGGTATATTAACATTATTCAAAATTTTTTATATTCAAAATTTTCTTTTACTTTTTATTGGTGGTCGATTGTATCGAGTAAATGAAATTCTTCTATATTATCGATATCATCCCGAAGCAACAACATTTTCTGTACATGAGTAAAATAAATCATTATATAAATAATTGAAAATAGAATTTTTTCTATTAAAGAGATGTTATTTGGTCAGTACGTATTGAAGAAATTCAATTAAATATTATTAATAATCTTCAACAATTGACAATATGGAATGCAGGAAAGCAGGTAAAAAAATTTTATTTTGAAATATTAATTTTGTAAATCATTAATTATTAAGGGAAGAAAATTTTATCGATCATTAAGTGATACAAATAAACGAAAAGTTGATTAGAAATATTTTATTTTTGTTTTTAAAATAAAAACAATAATTTGTTTTGTAGGTTATTTGTTTTTGTGATATGGATCCAAAAAAAATTTCAAAAGGATTTTATACTGATGAATTATCTCAAGTAAACAAAATTTATTATTTGATTATGTTCGAAAAATAAAATTATTTACTTAGTAGGAAAAACGTCGTATTCCAGTAATTCATTTTACACAAGCTGTTCCTCCAATTATTATTTGTGTTAAACTTGTATGTGTTTAGATACAATGAAATTTACAAAAAACTATGTTTTATTTTTTTATTATTTTGTTTTAGGGTTTAACAAATAATGATTTTGAAACTAATCTTGCTTCAATGAATATACGTGAAGGAAGAGATTATTGGCTTTTTAGTTGATAAATAAATAAAAGAATTTAATTGATCGAATAAAGTTTCGTTTTTTAATCAAAATTCTTAAACAATAATATCTTTTTTTCTTGTTTTGGAAGTTTAGATATTCATACGAGAAAATAGAAGAAAAAGAAGTCTATTTATAAGTGATAAGTAAACGTTAATTTATGCGTGTTTATATATATTAATAAAATAAAAGAAGAGAAAAACGAAATGTGCACATGTGATTCTACTAAATAAAAAAAAAAGAAAGAAAAGAAAATTTACACGATATAACATAATTTAACTAGATGAAGATTCTACACGAATGTAGAATAATACTAAATTATTTAACAATGATGAAATATTAACTTTATGTATTGTTTATTTTTAATAATGAACATTATTTTATATGATAAGAATATTATTCATTTTAGATGATGAGAAAAACACAAATACTTGATTTACCAAATGAACTTTTTCCATTTATTTTTCAACATATAAAATCTACAAATTTGGTACAAGCATTTTTTAAAGTAGAATCTCTTCGAATTCAAGCACTTATTCAACCTTTTATTTCATATCTTGATATATCTGAAGAATCTGATCAATGGATTCATACTTATCTATCAGATTCATTTATTCAACAAAACATAATTGCACTTCGTTTACAAGATAAACATATCGCTTTCATATATAAATATACGTTATCATCTCATATTCAATCTATGCATATTGTTAGCTCTGATTGGGCTACTGATATATTAAAAGAAGGAATTGATTATCTTCGTCGACGTTTAAAACAGCTTTCTATTACATTCATATGTCCTCATGGAAAAGGAGATATAGCTAAACATCTGTTTCAATCTGATTCTCAATTTGAATATCTCAATATTACTGGTCGTTTTCTTTATTTTGATAATTATGAAATCAATACTTGTAGTCATTTAACATATCTTTCAATTAAATTGGAAGGTATGCATAGAGTATTTATACTTATTGAACATTTACCTAATCTTCAAGAACTAGAGGTGAATTATATTCATTTATTTGTCTTTTGTCTAATTTATTTTGTTTTACTAATAGGTTACTTTTCGAAGTGAAGAACGTATGGTTCAACCAAAATCTAATATTGAAAGTGCAACATCATATAAGAAATTACGTCGTATTATTTTTACAGGCTGTACAAAATATTTTGATCATTTAGATAGTTTCTTTGCTACATTTGGTTCAACTATTGAATATTTATCAATTAATATTGAATTAATGTATTATATAGTTGATGGAAAACGACTTGAATATGGATTATTAAACAAAATGCCTTATTTATCATCATTTGATTTAATTATTCATTCAACTGCAACCTACTGTGATCCATTAGAAATAAAAACATTTCAAAGTTCAACTTGGCAACAATTCAATTCAATCGTATATTGGTATGATATTCATGCTCATGAACATACAATTTTTACATTACCATATAAATCTGATCGAGTAAAATATTAGTTTAATTAAATTAAAAATATATAATAATTATATTTTTTTCTTATTTTTAGTTTAAACATTTTTCCAATGATTTTGCATCATCTTGTGTATCGAGTCGATTAGTTCCTCTTTGTTTTGAACGTGTTCGTACATTATCACTTATTACTACAACGTCATTAACATTGGAAACATTTCAATTTATTGAAAAAGCATTTCCAAATATTAAAACAATTGAATTAACAAATCCAGTCAAGTTACCAGAACTTGAAAATACTAATGAACGAAATGGAAATATTTCTCATATGAATGAAAATCTTCTTTCCAATAATACTTTCCAATTACCTTCAATTACTAAATTCTGTTTTCTTTCACGATCACAATATGATGATTATAAATTCTTTCGTCGTTTTATTCATCTTTTACCTAATTTAATCTATTTACAAATGTATATAGGACGATCATTATTTCGTGAAATATTAACACATGAACATGAAGATAATTTTATACGAAATGCATTAATTCGTATTAAAATTTTACAAATGGTTCATTTTTATGATGAAAAAAACGTTTTAAGTAATGAAGAAATTCATGATCTTTTTCCAAATGCTCAAATTATTTTTGATTATGATGATCTTTAGTAAACTTTATATATGCAAGATAATGTGATAAAATTATCAATATAATGTTAATTTATAATTTATAAACTTATTTATTTTTAAAATAAAGATAGATAAATAGATTCATTAATTATATTTGTATCATTTTGGATAATGATATTGCAAATTAAATGATTCTTAATATAACGATATTAGGATAGTGAATGAAAATGTACGTTACACATGTATATTTCGATTTAGTACTAACTGAGAAATTTGCTGAATTCAAATCATGTTAGAAAGTATTTGTAATCAGTTGATTTCATCTATTAGTTCCATATGTTGGGTTAGGAAGAAGATTTAGATGGCTTTTTTAAGCCAATTTCTTCGAGCAATATAAATTCGTAGCCGAAGCTTTTGAGTTTCTTATTATCTTCTACAGAGAAATGTTGTTTCCTCACTATTTATTCTTATTAATAATATCATCCAAAAAATTCAGATGCATTTCACATCATCAAAACAACTGTATATAGAACTATTGTATAGACAATATTAAAAAAACTGCATTACAATTGCTATATCATGAATTCTATTGAATGCTTAGCGCCTATGTTAATATAATGTGAGTCTTTTTAAGGCATCCTTGAATAATATTTAATAAGAAAAATAAAAACAAAAATCCATAGCTACCATGTGGACTATGAAACACGATCGATGAAGTTTTGAATAATCTATCATTAAATCTTATTTAAACATATATTAAAAAGATTTAGACAACACATCAAAACTTTGTATCTTCATATCAAACGTTTATTTGTATAATAAACATTTACACTTATATTTTTCACATATACTCAAGAAAATACTGTTTTCATCTTAAACTCTATATTTTAGATAAAAAAATACTATTATTAATCCTTTTGTCCTTGCTAATCATATAGTTGAATAATGGATATTCTCTGGATGTTTAGTTAACTATGTAGTTGAAATACATTCAGTAACAAATATTCGAAGGTGTTACTGAGGTGTGTGTCAAATATATATGCAATGTGTCATGTCTATTAATTATGATGCGTTTCAACTCGGTGTCATCCCTAATTCACTCGTGTCTCTTCTATTCTGAAATTTTTTCATTTCATGTATATTTCTTATCAAGAGTGTAGTGCATTCTTTTATGCTTCTGTTCACCAAATGTGTTAAACATGTAAGATAATATGTTTATTTCTTTTGTGAGAGGATATCCAATGTATGCTTGTGATGATGAGAGAAAGTGATAAGAGGAGATATACAACAAAAGTATTACGCAGTATTTTTAGATGTCTATTGAATGAATTTTAGATATGACATGTTTAGTATGGAATTGTACTCTTGACTTGTCTAATACTATGCTATTTTTTGTATTACTTGGCATAGTATGAACTAATGCAATTTCTCTTTAGATTTGTTTCATTTTCTCAGGCGTCAATCCACTTTCTCGCTTAACCTGGCTCATTTTTTTTGGATCTAATACAGTTCAGCTAAATAATTGGGTGGACTATGTTTGCTGAGTGAACATACTATTAGTTCTTTTCGTAATAATGAGAGAAAGTAATGTTGTTTGAAAGAAAATAGACAGACACCTTTAAAATTTGAGAGAGAAACTTTCCGTTTTGTATAGTTAACTCGTCATGTTGGATAATTAAGAACAATTAATTACCCCATAAAATCAAGAATTGTTAACGAAAAAGAAAAAATTCAAGAAGCAGCAAAGAGAAATTCACCAACTTCTTCTGTTCTTATTCAAGTGACTTGATCATTTTTCAAGCTCTTTTCTGTAGTGCTATTATACTCGTCTCATTAAGTCTTATATACTACTTTTTCATTTTGTTACAAGGTGCCGGCAAGGCAAAAATCAAATAGTTTTTTTTTGCTTTTTTTACATCATTTGGTAGAGTTTGAGATGCTGGTCATGAAACTTTATTCTTTAGCCTTAACAAATATTCATTTTCAATTGAAAAATACGAATTAGCTGAAAGGTATTGTTCTTTCAAAAACATGTCTTTTCTTCGGATGTGCCAAATTTTCTACTTCGCTCTTTTTTGCAACTTCTGAATAGCATGATTTAGACGTCACTAGGTCATTATACAGAATAAATATGTTTTATTCGATTTATAATGCTAAACGATCATTCAGCAGTAACTATTGTTACCGAAATTATTAACTATAACGATAACAATTCACTGTATTCGTAAAATTTATCTTTACCAACTTCTTGTACATTTAAATGCTTACATATGGTAAAGAGTGTCTCGGAAGTTCTGAAACGATTTAATAAATTTAAATAAAGTATTGATGTTCCTGTATTTGATTACCATCTTAATCAATTAATAATTTTTCACTGAATTGTTATGTTATCCATCATTTGTTGACAAAAAGAAACAGTAAATTTGTTTAGTTTCTTTTTAGTGTAGTTTTGAATTGTTCAATATTCCTGTACTTCCACTCTTGTAATTTTTCTTTTAATGCACGTTAAACGTTTTCTTTATGGTTTTTATAGACCTATCATTGGCTAGTTTTGAAACATAATTCATAGGATCAGTCCAACAGATAAAAAATATTTAGCAGTAGTTCAAAGCACTGTTACATTCATTAATTTGCTAGCTCTTATGCTAGTTCTATTTTGCTTTTCCTATTCTATTGGTTCCTCTCTACATCGTTTCAAACGAATTTATCCACGCAATTATAGGATTCGCGATATCATCTCTTACTGTCTAATTTAGATAAAATCTTAGTCTCAATGTATTTTAGTTCTATGCGTATTTAAGATAAAATGACTAAAATTCTCTTTTAATTTATTCCATAAATCATCTAAAACTTGCAATACAAACAGAAAAAGATTAGTCAGAAAGGCAGAAAAGAAAAGAAGGATAATCGACATACACATCCGTGCTCGGTAAATATTGCTTGGCTATGAACACGAAGAATAGTATGGAACGCAATTTGTCAAAGAATTAACATTAGATTGTTTTATTATTTTAGAGCAATACGTCTTTTCTAAACGACCTATTAGCATATATATATTCTGGTACTTGAGTTCTATCGAAGTTTTACAAACATTTTCAGAGATAAAATCTCGTCGAATTCAAGCATTCATTGAACCGTATATTTCTCGTCTTGATAATTCTCACGAAACTGATGAATGGATTGAAACTTATCTAATAAATATATTCAATCAACAGATCATTGTTGCAATCTGTTTAAAAGCTAAACATATCGATTTTGTCTATGAATATTTATCGCTGACTAAAACTCAATCTGTAGACATAATTATTTCATGTTGGGATACTAAAATAAAAAAAATTAATTGAAGACCTTTGCCGAAATTTAAAACGGCTTTCTATTAGTGGAATAAAAAATATAAGTTATGAATTATTCTAGTCTGATATGCAACTTGACCGTCTGAGCGTTACTGGTTGTCTACGTTATTATGATTATACTAAATTTAAACCATGCAATCTATTAACATATCTTGCAATTGAACTCAGAGAGTTGCATGAAGTATCCATATTCAGAAAAATCCTACCTACTTTCCAAGAATTCAACGTTAACTGAATTCATCTATCTCTTAATCGATAATATAACACTGTATAAAATCTATGTCATGTTACTTTTACAGGTCACGCCGAATATTTTAGTGGTATTGATAGTTTTTATTGCAGCTTTTGCATCAACAATTGGATTTTTAACAATTAACACGATATTAATGGATTCTATTGTAGATGGTTCATAGCTCGAAAATGATTTACTCAGGAATATGTCTCATTCATCATCATTGAATTTGATTATTAATAATACTAGTCATAACTCTAATCCAATTGATATCAGTACATTTAAAACTGATGCTTGGCAACAATTCAATCCTATAGTTTGTTGGCATAAAAGCTAAAAGTGGATTTAATTCAATTTTCATGACACCTTACAAATCTAATCAAGTATGAGATTATTTCGATTTCATTTAATTCATAGTCACCACATTCAATTTGTATGTAAGTTAAAAACTAAATACAACCTTTGCAATGAAATTTTTGATTTTTCTTTCTTTATTTTAGGTTGCTATACTCTCAAATGAATATATTTCATCATATGTATCCAATCGACCAGTTTCATTTCGTTTTGAATGTGTGCATACACTTGCACTATCTGCTAAAACAATATCATTCACTACAGAAACGTTCATATTTATTCAGAACGCTTAAATTAGTGAATAAATTTCCGAAAGATGCTGTGTCGGGTTGGCTAAAATCTTGCAGAATTGAAATATCAAGATTTATGACGGAAAATTTTATTTTAGATACTAGCATACAATTACCTTCAGTCACTAAATTACGTATTGTATCTTTATCGAATAATTACGATTATTATGTCTTTCATCGTTTGTTTTTATCTTTTACCAAACTTGTACACTTCACAACTAGAGTTTTTGAAATATTCTGAGAATCTCATATCAAAATATAATCATGAAGATAAATTTATCACAAATATGTTGTTTGGTATAAAATATGAGCGATTACACTATTATTTTATTTGTTTTCTTGATAGTAACGGTGATGCTGAAGAAATGGAAACAATAAAGTTAATGTTTAATGATTGATAAAGAATAATAAAACATCGTTTAAACAAGAAAATTTATAATCTATTTTTCTGGAATATTTTACTGTTTTATTTTTGTGAAATAAAATAACATTAAGCCTTTCTTAATCTTTGTATATCTAACGAATTTAAGTGATGGCATGAATAATTGCTTGAAATCTTGTCTTACAAAAATATACTTTTCTCGATTAATAAAGAAACTGTTAATAAATTTTTTATTTTCATTCGATATATAGGAAAAATTTTAATTTTTGAAATATAGTACAGTAATATATGTATATATTTGTTAAAATAAATTTATTAATCTCTTTCAAGAATATCCTTTATCGATAAATTTGTCATAAGATTTGGTTCCTTTCTAAGTATCTATTTAACCATATCTTTTTTTTAAATAAATATTACTTTTGTAAAATAATATTTATTATTAGAACAGTAGAAATAATTATATAAAAAAAAATTATATAATCATATTGTTCTTAGCGATGTATTTGTGTCTCCAATGACAATTATATTGTTGTCCAATAGTTTCAGAGTATTGATCTGTATGTTTATTTGTTTTTTGCGTTCTAAAAAATTTTTTAAAATGTGCACTGATAGAATGAAATAAAAATAGTTGTCAATATTTCGTTATACTACGCAGTAAAAACACAATTTATTTCGAATGGCATCAAAAACATTGTTACTTAATTTGCCAAACGAACTTTTTTCATTTATTTTTCAATATCTAAGCTCGATTGATATTTTAAAAGCTTTTTTCGATATTAATTCTTGTCGCATTCAAGCGCTCATACAACCATTTATTACACGACTAGATATTTCTCAAGAATCAGATGAGTGGATTCAAACTTATCTAACAGATATATTTACCAGATATAATATTATTGATCTTCGTGTAAAATTGAAGCATTTAGCTTTCATATCAGAGGATTTATTATCAAATGGTATTCAGTCTATGCAAGCGAACAATTGGAATTATGATTTTGATCTTTCAGAAAAAATAATGAGTCAACTTCGTCGAAATTTAAAAAGATTGTTATTGTCATTTCCTGAAATGGATGAAAGTGAAGATCTACTCCATCGTTTATTTCAACCTGACTCTCAATTAGAACATCTTACTATCGAACATTCTGTGCTTACTTTTTATAATCAGCAGTTTGAGACATATACAAGTTTAACGTATCTTTCAGTTGAATTAGAAGCAATTCAACAGGCATTTATTCTCATCGAACATTTACCAAATATCCAACAATTAAAAGTGAACTAAATTCACTCTATTGCCATTTCATATTTTATTCATCGTTATTTTTCTTTTTCTATAGATCAAAATTAGAAGTCAAGAGTGTATTGGACAACCAGAACCTAATATTAATGGAATAAAACCATGTAACACACTTCGTTCTGTTACTTTTACAGGTTGGATAAAATATTTTGATCATTTGGAAAGTTTTTTTTACCGCTTTTGGATCAACAATTAAATATGTATTACTCAACA